>JBBPCX010067326.1:0-13418 GCA_037974365.1 Hydrocynus forskahlii | reverse complement strand
ATTTAAAAACTGAGACTGTGTCTGAGTCCCGAACGGTGTATGGTAAGGCATTCCAGAGCTTGGGGGCTATATATGAGTAACCAGTGCTCGTCCACTTTGTGAACTTGCATTTAAAACATGGTGCCCTTCATAAATGCATAAATTCACTCCACCTGTCCATGGTTTTAATGTCGTGGTTGATCAGTGCACACTTTGCAAACTGTATCCATATCTAGTGAACTATAGACATTACAGCCATTTTCAAAGCACTGTATGTAACTGGGCAATTGCTCACTTCTTGGCCTGCTGTGTCATCACATTATTATTTCATGCACATGGTGTTTGCATCTAGAGCCTCTTGCTGTTGTCTCTCAACATGAGGGCCTGTCACATCCTGTCCTGTGTTTTCACCTGTCTGCTTTTGTTTTGTTTTACATTTACGTCACATTTACAGCATTTATCAGACACTCTTATCCTGAGCAAAGTACATCAGTCCATAAGTAGTCTATGTCTGTTCTTCACACCTGTAAAGCTATACTAAAATCGACACCTGATTTTTACCCAGTTACTGACAGCTAAGTTACACACCTTAACAAACCCTGTCAAAAACAAAAGTGTGTGAGAATTTAGGAACATTGAAGACTAACCTCGCAGCTGCATTCTGAATCAGTTGAAGTGGTCTCGTTACCTTCCAGCCAGTAGAGATTTGCAGCAGTCCAGTTTACAGATGACCAGAGACAAGACAAGTAACTGTGTAGCTTTAGTGGTGAGAAAGGTTCGGATTCTTCTGATGTTGTAAAGAAGGTATCTGCATGTCCTGGAGAGGTGGTCAGCATGTGACAAGAATGACAGTTCTTCATCTAGCATGACACCAAGATTTCTTACCTTCTTTGAGGGGACAATAACTGAGTTCTCAAAAGAAACTTTGAGGTCATGGCTTGGTGATGGACCGCCTTTGACTTAAGGCAGCTCAGTCTTGCTGGGGTTCAGCTTGAGGTGGTGGGCCGCCATCCAAGAGTAGTGCAGTTTCGGTCATTCATTATATGGACAAAAGTATTGGGACGCCTTAC
This sequence comes from Hydrocynus forskahlii, assembly GCA_037974365.1. Taxonomy (NCBI): domain Eukaryota; kingdom Metazoa; phylum Chordata; class Actinopteri; order Characiformes; family Alestidae; genus Hydrocynus; species Hydrocynus forskahlii. Next base: position 12,369 of record JBBPCX010067326.1, on the reverse strand, counting down.
CATTACACCTACAGGGACTTAGCATTCAAACACATAGACTTTAATATGGATTCGGTCCCCCTTTGACAGCTTTAACAGCTTCCACTCTTCTTGGAAGGCTTTCCACAAGATTTTGGAGTTTCTGTGGGAATTTGTGCCCATTCTGTAGAGCATTTATGAGGTCAGACACTGATGTTGGACAGCAATCTCCAGTGTTGGATGGGTTGAGGTCAGAGCTCTGTGCGGACCAGTCAAGTTCATCCAACTCATCCAACCATGTCTTTATGGAGCTTGCTTTGTGCACTGGGGCACAGTCACAGTTCTTCCCTAAACTGTGTCCACAAAGTTGGAAGCAAAACATTGTGTAAAATGTCTTGGTGTGCTTGATTTTATACACCTGTGGCAATGGGTATGTTTGGAACACCTGAATTCAATAATTAAGAAGTGTGTTTCAATACTGTTGTCCATATAGTGTACCTGTGTAAGTCCGTCAACCGTGACTTTAACCCCTTCATCTCTCTTCTGTGTTTTTCCTGTCTGTCTGTTACTCTTATTCCAGTTGTTAATGTTTCATATCCCCTGTTTGTCTGTCAATATAAATAAAATCTTGGTTTGCAATCATGTCCCCTCCATGTCCTCCACACAGATACATTGTTGCAGGGCCCACATGAGAATGAATATCAAATTTTGAACAAAGGAAAATAAAAATCAAATGCTTGGTAGAAAATATGCTTTGTGTGAAATATTCAAGAATACTATCTCTAAGAACAAAAATTTAAAGAGCAAAATTGTGTGTCCAAATATTTATATACTGGTCTTATTCGATAAAAACCTGTTGATAAAAACGTACTAGTTACAGATACAGCTTGTAAAGAGAACAGGAGATAAAAACACCAGACTTGTTCACTGATAGCATAGGTCAGTGGTTTTATGACCAAGGAAAGCGTTATGTGTGTGCATCCTTAATGCATTTTCATTTGAAGTTCAAGTACATTAATTGCTGAAAAAATTACTTTGAGTAAGTTAATATTCTTTCCTCTTTGGCTCTTTGCTCTTTTTGGTTCCTGTGATGGCCAAAATGGAAAAGGCAAAAGAATGAGGAGGCAAGAGAGCCCTCAGCATAGAAATGTGTTAAAATGTTTCAGCAGAAATTTGGTTCAGATGCTAGCATTCACCTTAGCCCTAAAAACCTTTACCACACATTACAAAGGTTTATTGTTCCAAAATGGTCATTAGAAAAGAGTATTTGTCCAGTGTTTATTCATTAAGCTCTAGAAAGTCAACAAAACTGACATATCATTACCTTATTAATTGCTTGTCATGTCAATGTTTTAACCGGCAGGACTCAGGTGATTACAGATTACCAGAATGTGCATTGCCAAAAAGCTTGTCCAGAAACTGGAAGTAAACACAGGACAAAAACTGCACATTTTGTGCATTATCTATCGAATAACCGAAATAGACACTAAACGGACACAAGCAAATATGTCATGCCTGTGTGTGTCGAATGTATTGTCTGTGTGTCTGCTTTGTTATGGACTACCAGCCTGTGCAAGGTGTTTCTCTGTTTTTTGTGCTTTGAATGCTAGAACAGGCTAAACCCCCCCAACTGTGCACCCATGGTTATATGATAAGCAGCTGATAAAATGAATGAAAATAACAAAATGAACTGTCAAGCATTTGCTCAAAATCCAACCACAAACATGCACGATGAGACATGTTCTCATTATTCTCTGTATTCTCATTGAAAAGTTGTTTGTCTTATTTTTACTGACTGAATGTTCTGTACGCAAGACACTACTTTAGTCAAGAAGGAAGATAACCCCATTCATAGCTCTGTAGTCACGGCTGACAAGCACTTTAAACATTGACTCTATCACACTTGATAACCTCTTTCACAGACTTGTTATTGTCACGTAGAGCCTCACTCATTGAGTCTCTAAGGGGTTGTTTATCTATGTAGGGGTCATTTGTGTAAGAGAACTTTGAAAGCTCCTTTGAAACAAACAGATCCTGTGGGAGGAACAAATGGCCAAACTACAGATTACATCATAAACTCATTGGTTTAAAGAATTACTGAGCTTTACAATATCCATTGAGCAATCTTCTTCGTACAAAGCACCAAGGCTATGTATACTACAATGTATGTTCTACCTCAGTGTTCCACTTTCTGCAAACATCATATGCAGCCAGTGTATGCTCTTGTTCCTACCAAAGTGTGAAGTACCAAAGTGTAACCATAACTATTTTGCATTAAAATGTGGTTGGAAGCCAAATGTTTGGTGAGATTTAAACCATCGATGCATGCCATTCTCATGTAAAAAAATTAAAGACCACCATGCTAAATGATCTAGGAACTTCATGTCTTCAAAATTAAAATGAAGAATTTGTGAAATATATGCACCTCTCATAACACTCTAACCATGCTATAACATTTTAAACCTGCATTGAGTCTCAGTCTTAGGTCAATGAATAAAGAAGGGGAACATTAATAAACTCTCATGTTTGGTACTGAGGATAGCTGCACTTCTTAATTCATCCAGTTGTCCAAATCAGAACAAAACACAAGAATGAACAAATGATGTTTAACGGGTTTAACCCTAATCCTAAACCTCATATCAACAACATTATACATCATACGGACATGAGTTTTCCACAGATATATGTGACAGATTTTCGATCACTTTTGTTGAAGTAAAAAAATTATTTTTATATTTTTGACCGATTATTCATATCATACATCAATCCTTTCCTGTGGACACTGAAGGGTCTGAGAAGCAGATTTTTAATATAAGTTGAAAATTGTCTACACGAGGGTTACACATTTCAGTGGTGCACATTTAAATATGCACAAAAATGTCCTTTTATGTTTGTTAGCTTAAGGTCACATTCAAATTCTGAGAGAAAGCTAACTTTTAGTGAGATAAATATCTGTAAAATCAGGAATAAATCTTACAAAGCCCATTTCCAATAAAACTGGGACACTTTCCAATAATGCAATAAAAACTAAAATCTGTAATTCTGAACCTTTATTTAACAGGCAAAAGGACAAAGACAAGATGTAGAGTGTATTCACTGACAAATTTAATTCTATTTGGTAAACATAAACAAATTTAGAATTTGATGCCTACAACACACTCCAAAAAAGTTGGGACAGAGGCAAATTTACCACTGGGTCACGACCCCTTTTCTTTTAATTACGCCTCTTAACCATTTGGGTACTGAAGAAACGAATTATTACGGAATATGGAATTTTTGCCCATGCTTTACTCTTGACTTTCTGTGGTCGCTGTTGTCTGATTCTTTTCTTCAGGATGCGCCAGATATTTTCAATAAAAGACGGATCTGGACTGCAGACAGGCCAGTCAAGCATGCTTTTGTAATTTGAGCAGAATGAGGCCAGGCATTGTCCCTCTAAAACACACATGGAGTTCCTGTTCTGGGAAAAGACGTGGTCTTGACAGGAGCATATGTCTCTCTAAAATTTCAGTGTGAGCCTCTGCATAAATGTAAGCCTTCTCATATGTACAGATCCTCCATACCATGGGCACTGATGCATCCCCATACCATCACAGATGCTGTATTTGCAACTTTTGTTGATTAGTTTGAATAGTCTTTTTTATCTTTGGTACATGGAATCTTACATCTGTTTTTCCTAATTACAAGCTGAAACATGTTGATCTTGCGTTTCTCCTAATACCAATACCAGTCCAATACGATCTTTTTCCCTCTCTTAAACAACTAAGTTGTTAATAATACATTTGTCTGGATGCACTTTGAATCCAATATAACTCCCTAATTCCTCTGTAGTGCAAGTAAATTCGCATTTCTACACCCATATTGTGCACAGTTGGTCCTTCATGGAATTCTATATACATGGCTGAATCACTAGTGGCTCTTTGTTGGACACTGTTTGGATGCAGGAACCTGTATTTTAATTCCTACATAGCGCACTATGTATTGTGTAGGGAGCCATTTAAGACACACCACTAATACATTTCTCTCAAAACCACATTTTAAGGTTTAAAACACATCAGTCTCATTTTTCATTAAATGTTCCTAATGACAGTGTAGTCACACATTAAACATGCATGCAACAGCAGAATACATTTCTGATATGTTTGATGTATATATTCCTGAACTGAATGAGCTTTGTGTATGATAATGTGCTACTTAAATAAACTTGACTTGACTAAATACTGGTGATGTATTCACTGTTACAGATGTATTATAGTAGCACAGCTAATGGAATTACACAAATGTATTAACAGTGGTTACACAAGTGTATCCTAAAGTAGTTACATGAGTAAAAACTGAAGCTGGTAAACGTGTATTTACACAAGCTGTAATCCAGCTGTGACACTGAATACCAGAAGGTAGACTGTTGTTGCACACATTCTTAAAACATTACTACAAAGTTAATAGAGTCATTTAATATAAAGTGGGCTCAGCTCACCTCTTCAGGAACTGCTAAGTGGTTCACTGGGTGAGGAAACATGGAGACCAAACACAGTTCTCAATCAACAAGGTAAAGATCATGGAACAAATGTGATTGCTGACCTTCATAAATCAGGCAATATGTACACACACACACACACATACACCTGACATGCGGTGTGAGGAGATCCCATCAGACTCTCCCACGTGCAATAAACTGTTGCTACTTTGTTATGCAATTTCTTACTGGGTTTAAATAACTATTATTATGTGTATCACTAAGTGCATTTGCTACAATTGTGCAATGTTCTTATCAGGTGCTAAAACATTAATTACAATATCTTATTATGCTTTCTAACCATGTGCAGTATCAAGTGAAATTTTCTTAAGTAGTGCTAAATCATTTCACAGTGTGCAATATCTTATTATGTCCAACAGTCTTACCATGTGAATATCACAACCTATGTCAATATTACTTATATACTACTAATTTCAACTACGTGCAGTAACATACTCCTAACTGCTATCTGTGTTATTAGTGATTCACTTAATTGAGAGTTATTTATCTATAGTATTTTTATCCCAGTATTTGTGTATATAGCATAGTTTGTTTCATATTAAGGTTTTATTTTTCTCAGATTTTTACTGGATTTATTTAGACATTATATTTTATATTGTTCTTGTCTCTATCTGTGTCTTGCAGTCATATCGTAAACAATGTCCTCTGGGATTAATAAAGTTTTCTGATTCTGAAATAGTGTGTGCCTCGTCCCCAACACACACACACACACACACACACACACACACACTTGACATGCATGAATGAGGAAAAATCAAAGCCCAGCGTGTTGGCCAACGACATATCCTTCACCCAGTCTTCACTTATCAGCTGTTTATGGACTTTCTCGTTAGAATTTCTTGTTAATCAACACTAACATTCTGTTAACTGATTTTCACAGGTGAAAACTTCACCGAAATTGACATAAACAACTTCCATCACGTGCTGCAGTAAGGACTCCCCCTACAACACACGTGTCTCCTCACTCTAAAAAGGGTACTGATCTGTGCATTTGTCCATTTTTGTGGACACACTTTGGGGAAGAACCTTTTCTATTCCAGCATGACTGTGTTTCAGTGCACAAAGCAATGTCCATAAAGACATGGTGAGGAAGAACTCGACTGACCCGCCCAAAGCCCTGACCTCAACCCCATCCAACACCTTTGGGGGGAGATTGCGAGCCAGGGCTTCTCATCCAACATCAGTGGCTAACCTCATAAATGCTCAACAGAATGAATGGGCACAAATTCCCACAGAGTTTGAGTGCAATGTCATTCAAGTCTGTGGTGGTGTAATGGTTGGGCGTCCCAGTACTTTTGCCAGATTGTGTGTATTAATCAGTCACATCCAGATTCCAGAACAGTCATGACGAAACAAGCGCGTCCCGCCGTACTAACACTCCGACAGAAACGAACTGAATTTACATTGGTTCCACCTCCAGTCCTCGTGTTTGTGTCAGAGTTGTCATGAGTGCTGATAACTCTTGTACAGATGTTTTAGTTCCTTTACGAAATCTGGCAAATGCAGTCAAATGTGTCAGAGACCGGGTAAAAGGTAAGATAGAGTTGATTTTCTCTGTGTCGGTACTGAATGCTGTCACTTACGTGGGAGTTCTAGTATGCTTGTGTAGCCACGGCTAACGGTTAACCTCTCAGTAAATTAATGTTAAATTAGGTAATTTAATCGTGTTCATTTTAAGCTACGAGTTGTTCAAAGTGTTATATAATACTACCAACAGGCAAAACGTTATCTCAAGTGAGTATAATGACATTGACAGAGTCTGACAGGCTAGCCTGCTTCTGTAAATAGTTATGCTACATCATGTAGCATGTTAAAGGAGCAGAGGATCTAGCACTTTCTGTCCTTTGTCATCAGTTTACATTCAGCACTTGGGCACATCAACGAGGAAAGTAAAAACTAGTGCATTCTGGTTGTTTTTCTTTCCTCCTTAAATTATACAGCAGACTGGCTCTGTTTCCTGCATCAAGTCAAGTAGGGTTATTGTAATTTCAAACATATACACAGTATACAGTGAAACAAAACAACGTTCCTCCAGGTCCATGGTGCAACACAAGAACAAAAACGGAACACCACAAGACCAGACAGGACAAAATAGAGTGCAAGAAAAACACAAGAGCAACAAAACAACCAGACAAGACAACATCTAATGCAGTCATTAATGGCTATACTACAAGTCTGAATTAATACAGTATTATGACAAATTCAGATAAAAATATACAAGGTCACTTTCCTTGTATATTCCTTATACAGAGTCACTTTTCCTGGATGGATAGGTACTGCTTCTGTTTATAAATGTAGGCTCTTTCAAGAATAATGACAACAATTTTTTACTCTTGTTTGAATTTTAACAAATAAGAGGGTATTGTTCCGAAATAACATAAATGCTTAAAGTTTGTTGATTGTCGAACATCTTATTATTTCATATCACGTAATTGCAAGCTTATTATGTTCTCAGGCCCGTCCTCATATTATTCATTACGTTTGAATTTTGAACGTTAAATAGGACAAGATATTTCTGAGACAAAGTTGTACAAACTGTAGGTTATCATTATGTTGCAAAATTCAGATACCGAGCACTCCTAGGCCCTGGTAATTTTTTTTGTCAAACTAACCCTAATAATCTGCCTAGTCACTACACTTCAGACTATTTCAGCATCTGTGTGACGAGATGTGTAAAGTGTCCATTTGAACACAGCACAGCACGAGATTGTTCTCTGCCCCATTCACCCAAGTGAAGCAGTGGGCTGCCAGGAGCACAGCATCTGAGGAGCAGCCTCTTGGGACTGTACCTTGCTCAAGGGTACCTCACTGGTGCCTTTAGCAGTCTAGGCATTTGAGCCCATGACTTTCTGATCGCAGTGGCTGCTCCCTAACCATCAGGCCACCAGCTGCCCCACCTATACAATGCTCCTTTTTATGTAACTTCACTAGGTAAAGTGTAACATGTCCTGAGATCATCTGTCTTAAGTGCATACTTTGATAGAATTAAAAAAAAAAAAAAAGATTTGAATCATTGAATTACAATCATCACTACTGTAGGGTCATGACTGTACATGCAGATCCATCAACGATGTACATGGATCTAGTTAATGTATCTCTTGCATTTTTTTTTCCAGATGGAGAATCAAACGCAGCTAATGGAGCCTTTAACTTGCCAAACTTTTGGGAAGTGCTGAGTATGTGCATGCATTATTCATTTTTTCTAGAATTATATTTATACTCATGCTTGTGTATTGAATGGTCCCATAGAAATGAAGAGTTTTTGTCCTCCACAGATCAGGCAGTGAAGGCCACCTCACAAGAAGCAACCAAACTCAGTCTAGCTTTCTCCAAATCACCGCTTCCTTCAGAGGAGGTGAGTCCTATTGCTGGACATATGCCATACGATCTGCTTCCTGTTCAACAAATGCATTTTCGTAGTAATGTAGAACATGATGCCTATTTAAACAGTTCTTTTAAATGTCTCTGTTCTCATTCAAGGATTGTTCCAAACTAGCTGAGTCCATGCAGAAGAGTGTACTAGCACTGTCTACAGTTTATTACTGGTTGCCAAAGAGTGAAGGTGAGCTGCTTTTACCTGTGTTGGCTTTATAGATTATTTATATATATCCAGTGTTCATACATATATCCACTATGTACATACACTACCGGTCAAAAGTTTTAGAACACCCCAAGCGGTTCAATGTCTCATTGTTCATTCTGCAGAAAGTTCTCTCCCAGCTATGTTGCAGAAGTTCCCATACGTGTGCGGCATTTATAGGTTGCCTTGCTTTCACTCTTCTGTCCAGTTCATCCTAAAGCAGCTAGATGGGGTTTAAGTCTGGAGACTTCTGGCCATTCCATGTTGTCCAGCTTACCATCTCATTCTTTTTTCCAAGGTAGTTCTGGCAGAGCTTGGTCTTATGTTTTGAGTCACTATCTTGTTGTAGGTCGAACCCGACCAGCTCGGCACAGACCAGAGGTACTGCATGGCGCTACAGAATTATTTCCCACTTCTGGGTAACCTTAACATTTTTAAACCTCTCGCAGTTCAGAACTGTCCTTTGTACCATTTCATGCTATTCATTTGACCTGAACTGTTGGAATTTCAATTTAAAAAAAGCTTGAAACACTGGGGTGTTCTAAAACTTTTGACCGGTAGTGTATACACATACTTATATATGTTTATATACACATATATATTTACATACACACACAAATGTCTATGTGTATATTATTGTATCATTTGTATAGTGTGCTGTTTATATTATACTGTGCATAGCTTTTATTCTATTGTTTTGGCTGCTCTTAACTTTGTAACTTTGTACTGTCCACTTTCTGCCGTAGCAATGCAAATTTCCCACTTGGACTAATAAATGTTTATCTTATCTTATCTCTCTTATATTCATTTTGTATTTACAGTTTCATAGGCAGTATCCAGCAAAGCACTGGAGAACTGTGATTAAGTGTTACTAACTTTAAACAGCAAAAACCTGGTTGTTATCCTTTAAATTGCAAATAACTGAAGAGAATGTTGTAAAACACATCTCATTCATTTATTAACTTACGATTACGACTTTAATACTTTAAGTTTTTTAGATAACTGCACACAAAGTATTCTGACATCTAATAATTCTTTAATTCTGAGTATAAGTTTGCGGAAGGGTTGAATTTGAGTATAAGTTTGCAGAAGGGTTGAATTTGAGTATAAGTTTGCAGAAGGGTTGAATTTGAACCAGATCAAGGAATTTCTTTTCAGTTTGTATTTTATAAGTGATACTTCTGTGGAATAACTGGATATAGTTGTGAGTTTTACTTTTTTAAAAATTGTTTGCTATCCAGTACTGATACTAATGTTTTGATTCTGTAGCATATCTATTGACCCTAAGGATAAAGAGAAGACTTATTCATTATCCATAGATGGCTTAGAATGGTGTATAACATTTTACACTTACACAAATACCTTTAAATACTTTTCATGTTTGCACCTTTCCATCCAGGCATTTGAAAAGTAGCTTAAAAAAGGTCATGAATTTTTTAAAAAGCCTGTAGGGCCACTCTCAGTCCAATTAAATGAAGAGGGGCTTGTGTTCTCATTCTAACCACTTCATCTAAGATAGGCAGTTTTAGTGCTGGGTGCACAAGTGTTTTCCTCAAATATTAAGCTAGCTAACATGCTATATAAATATTTTATGAATGTATTATAAAAAGGATTTGCATATCTATGCCTAATAAAAAGTATTTTGATGCTTATGTGTGAATAATTTATTGTTTCAGAATGTCTATTTAACAAGAGTTTTCAGCAACCAGCAACTAATTAGCAGACTGTGAGAGGGTGCAAAGCTAAAGTGAAGAACCTAGTTTTCACCTTTTATATTTAGGCCTAAACTTTTCATACGGTGAGATACACTGAAATGAGGCCGGACACATTTTAGACAGCTTATCTGTTCTTTTCAGTAGTCATGTCTGCTAATATTATTGCTTGAAAATGAGTAACAATGTGTTCAAATATCTATGCTGTACTAAAGGGCAGAATCTAACTTCATGACTATTACGTGCTATATGGACAAAAATATTGGGACACCTGACCATTACACCAACAGGAACTTTGCAATACATAGACTTCAGTATGGCTCAAGTCCCTGTTGCTGCTATAACAGCTTCCACTTTTCTTGGAAGGCTTTTTGCAAGATTTTGGAGTGTTTCTGTGGAAATTTGTACCTGAGGTCAGGCGCTGAGTTTGAACAAGAAGCCCTGGCTCACATTCTACTGGAATTTAACAGATTCATGCCCTAACTGTGTCCACAAATTTGGAGGCATGGTGTTATCCAAAATGCATTGACCTTCACTGGAAGTAAGGGGCTTAGCCCAAACCCTGAAAAAAAGGTGTATCCCAATACTTTTGTCCATATAGTGTATATTTGGCGATAAACAGTAGAATATTCTTGCTTACCAGTTACTATTGTGTTTTATTAGACCTGAAGCAAGTCTTGTGGTAGTTTTTGGGGTGGCTCTTGGTTCTTATTAGCTGGGGCTTTAATGTGCGCACTTGGTTTCCTGCAGGTATCACCTTTCGTAAACTGGTCAGAGAAGCTACTGTGGAAGTTTTGGATGGTGTCGTTCAGCTGCTGGAAGTCATCATATCCTCTCCTTTACAGAGGTATCTTCTTTACTCTTTTTCTAGATCAATCACTTGCAGAGCACACAGAGTTTCCAATTCCAGTCCTGGTGATCTCACACATTTTTTATGCTTTAAGTCATCTCGCACACGTGATTCAGCACATTGAGTAATTAACAACCTCCTCACTGACTGAGTCAGATACATGCAGCAGGGAAAACACTTAAATTTGCAAGGGCAAAGCATTTTCCATAACATAGACAAGTAGAAAGGAAACGAACACAGTGTGCTGATTGGGCAAGAAAATCAGCTGCAGGGATCTGGCCCCCCATACACAGATATACCTCTGTGATTAGCAATGTCTGTCATGTATACACACTGCTAATCTGCAATAGCTATAAAACTGTTCTTTCCTGTGGAATTAGTGACAAAAAAACATGTACTTCTGCCACAGGCAAGTCATTCTGCAACACGACAATCCTAATGAGATAAAATGAGCACAATCCTAATGAGATAAAATACAGTTAAGCAACATTCCAGATGAACCAAGTATATCACAGGCTGGCCTGTCCCCACTTTTTCTTCTGACATGTTGCTCCAGTATCTCATATTTGCCACATGCAACCCAACTGTTGCTGGCTAGGGAAAGCAGTTTTGTTTTTAAAAGCATCCAAAAAGATCATAATTATACGACTGTTTCCCAAGTGCACAGTCATTTTAATGCACTAGCTTATAGCTTTCACCCAAATTACACTGGCTACTACTTATTACCTGCTTATGTTTCAAGTTTATCTCAGGAACAGCTGATGTCTACAGGGGGTGTTTGGGCATCATGCGATCAGTTTTCTGAGCTGCCAAGAGGTGAGTAGGCTGTGGTAATTAGTCGGTCGCATTATCAGTTGTACCACTCTTAATGACTCTTACTTGTTTTTAAGATTGTAATTTCTTGCTTATGTTGGGAGTTCTGTCCGGCATGCACTGTTCAAAAGTGCTTTGTGTTTTGGATAAGGTTGCCAAGCAATCCTGATTAAGTAATTAGTTTTCATGACTTGCACAATCAGTAATGACATATTGAAAGCAATAATTCAACTAATAGTGGTTATGGAGTTTCAGATATTTTGAGTCAACTTTGTTTCGTTTGAGTAGTACTTAGGACTGTCAAAACAGATTTTTAAATATCCGCTAATAAGCAAGCAGCAGTGACCACAGCAATGAACAACTCTGAGAAATACCTTGAGTTTTGTTTTGTTTGTTTCCTCTGTTGCATATACTTGGCACTTATTTTCCCACAACCATTTTTGAGATTCCCAAATCTTTCAAGAAATGCCAACTATCCCTAAAGCTTCCAGGTTTATACAAAACATTACTTGCATGTATATTGTAGGATGCTTTTATTAGTTTGCTTTTGTTGATTTCTTTGACCGAATGGTGTCTGTTGGTTCCTATGCACAGATAACCGTGCTGCAGTTTCTCACATGGTGGCTTTGTACATTGGGATGGTAAAAGATGCTTTACAGGAGATGGAACAGGTGGGTAACCAATCCCAGATGGAATCTAATGACATAAGTAATTCCACATACCTGGTGTGTAATATTTTATACTAGGGTTGCACCAATACCGATACCAGTATCAGCTATCAGGCCGATATTTCGTTAAAATACTCGTACTCGTATTTGTACGTGAATTGCTGATACCACGCACGATACCACTAAACAATATCCTATTTCACTACATCAACTGATCACACTGGGCGGATGTGATTTGTTGTCCTGCCTGA
>JBBPCX010067325.1:0-13418 GCA_037974365.1 Hydrocynus forskahlii | reverse complement strand
AACAGAACGAACTCCCTTCTCTGTTTTCTTTGCCTGATAGGAACTGCTGCACATTTGTCTAGCCTGACTGATCACCATGGGACCCCTGGTCACCACCTTACCCGGCCTGCAATCGCTGGGGGCCCGTGCCAAAATGCCCTCAACTGGGTTCGGCAGCTCACAACTCCACATGTGCTTTACACCAATTGGGCAACTGCTGCTTAAAGGGACATATTATGCAAACTCACTTTTTGCATCCTTTTGTATTTCCATTTGGGTCTCTACTGCTACTATAAACACTCCAAGCTAAAAAAAAAACCCATCCGTTTTCTGTGAATCGACCGAAAGATTTTGGTGTCAGGAATCATATGCTTCTATGAGCCGTTTCAACAGCTCCCTTATTCTGATGTCAGAATAAGGAAATTTGCATAGCGCCACCCCTCATCTGTTGAGCCCCCACCCACTAGAGTAGTTGAAGATCCACCATTTTTGTCTGCTGGTTTTACGAGCAAGCATAAGACGCCGAGCCCTATGGCTACAGGCAAAGGCAAGTCACACATGAAGTGTTGTGTTCATCTTGCTCTGGGTCCGACTCAAGGTCGAACATATAGGGCTAGACAGCGCCTCTGTTTTCTGCCATTTTCACATGTGTTAAATGCACAGTGTAAGCATGGGATGCACGGGGCATGGCCAGCCACAGCTTATTTGCATTAAAAGTGACAGAGCTTTTAAACAGCTCATTTTGAAAGGGACTGAAACTGCCAAGAATAAAGCCGGTGAGATCTCTTTATGTGAGAATAATTTTGTGCAAAGAACATGTTTTGAATGGCTCACAGACCTATTATAACTAAAGTGAGTTTTGCATAATATGTCCCCTTTAAAGCTCCAGCGGAGATTGTTACTCCTGATCCTGTTGTTTATGGACTACAGACTTTCAGTTACTTTTCCAACAAAATGTACCTCTATGGACACTTAGTGGTTCCAACTCTGTTAGCCATAGATGGCCTATCTGTCAACAATCTTGTTCATGAAGGCCTTCTCTTGTTATTTATCCCCAAAAAGACACTCTTTTCTTCCTCTCTGGGTCAACGCTGACAACACACAATATACTGGCCTATCAAGTCTGCTGAACTCCTGAATACAGACAGACTGTTAGAACACAGAAATTCAGAACTTCTGAAATTCAGCTTTTTTGTGCAATATCACTATACATTTGAGCAGATCACTATTCACCAGTGTCAAGCTTACATTTCTTATTACATTGTACAATAATACTGTGAAAACAGCATGCAGTGCTTATTATCTTAGTTTGTCTACATGTATATTTTTTTGTGTCCTGTGTATTTTTGTTTGTCTATGCTGTCTATGCCTATCGTTGTCCTATGTGCACTTGCCTCAATGTTTGCACACTGAGCCAGGAGAGAGACAAATTTGTTAAGCTGTGCCCTCCTTGTTGTACAGTCTGAATGACAAAGTTCATTTTGACTTTGACTTATAATTAAGAAGTGACAGAGGAATTAGACCATCACTGATAAGGTCTGTCGTAATATTTATGGTCCAAACAGACAGGCCTAGATGTAACATTTATCTAACATTCAAGTCAAATCTACATACCATTAAAGTGGTAGTTTGGCAAAAATGAAATGATTCTAAATTTAAGTTGTGTGAGCAAAAGCTTTCCACAAAATCTTGCAAAACATGTTTTCTTCTGTAGTTGTGTACTGAAAGACCAATGTGGCTAAGAAATTATATATTCTCAATAACAAGCATATTTCATGTGCCCTGTTCCTCTGTGGTATGATAAATGCATATTAATGAACGAACCTGCTGTCCCAAGCAAAAGAAGCACAGTGATCCAGTAGACCCAGAAGAGCATGAGGGTCAGGAAGGTCCAGAAAGGCTGCAGCACAAGCAGAGGCAGGTGGCCGAACACTTTACTAGCCACACGGAACAGGGCAATGGTAAGAGCCACCCGCTTCCTCATGAAGAACATCAGCAACAGCAGAACCACCTGAGAAATCCGTAGCAGGTAAGAATGAATGTGTTATCAGCTGGTACCTGCTAAATGAGCACAGTGATATTTCACTGAAGCACTGTGGCATACTGTGATTTACGCTTAATTCAACATGCAAGTATCTGATGGCCTCCAAGGCTTTGGCCCCTCTGTGGGTGAAACCTGGGCAAGCTATTAGAATTTAAAAGTACAGTTAGGTCTACAAAAAGGATCTGAAGAGATTCTGCAATTAGGTGTGGCCCAAAATTCCTTAGTCCACCAAGCATTGAAGAAGCCTTGCTGTTATGCTGACCAACTGTGGCTGCACAAAGTTGTACAGCACTTACTTAACTTGCCTAATTTAAGGTTTGATTTTGTTTATACTTTCAGTGTATGTTTGCACTAATTAAAAACAGACATTTAATCTTTACCAAGGGTGCCAATAATTATGGAGCTGACTGTATAAAACACATTTTTAACTGCCTTTAACAGTGAGACAAACGTGAGGACAATACCGTGAAGATTGTAGCTGCAACAGCATAGATGAGCAGAGCTTTCTCATTATCCTTAGCCACCTGCAGTTCAGTAGCAGGCAGAGTGCTGTTGGAGGACACCTGGTGATCCACATAAAGCCACCAGAGAATTCCAGTACCACCTGAGACAGACAATACCAGTATTTATGCAGTGTTTCTCTTCTATATATGTTGATTTTGCTGTTAAATCAACTTACCCTACACCTAACCCTACATGACCACAAGTTTACAGACACCTACAGTTTTCTGAAATCAAGGGTATTAAAAAGGGAGATTGTACCCCCTTTGCTGCAGCCTCTACTCTTTTTGGAAGGTTTAAAACTGGATGTTAAGAACATTGCTGAGAGCATTTCATTGCATTAAGAAGATCTGGTACTGACGTTGCATGTATAGTTCTAAACCACAAATGCCACTCTAACTCATGCCAAATACCTTGGATGAAGCTCCATTACTCCAAAGAATGCAGTAACACTGCTGACTAAATTTATGTTTAAAACATGACTCTTCCTTTAAAAACATTCAAATGCAAGTTTTCAGTGCATTTTCATGCCATGGGGTGCTGTTTCACAGCGTGATAACCAATAAGTTGATATTTGCATACCTAAGGAGCCAAGCACCACAATTGCTGTGAGAAGCCACACCAGGAGTGCCGAGATGAAGCGGATCACTGCCATAAGAATTATGGACAGAACTGCAGTGGACACAAGTGAGTTATAAAATGTCAGTGAGTGGCGGACAGCTATCAGCTAAACAAATGAACTTTTCGGGCTGAGCAGTGGGGAGCCTGGCTATAGTACCTAGTGACAGCAGACACAGCCCCATAATGATCTCCTTTGAGGTCATTACACCTGTGATGAGCCTGTGCAGGACACTGTTGTCGCTAACAAACGTGATGAGTGCCTCAGCAAACTTAGCATAGCAGGAGATGTCCCTCGGAGTGCAGCGGTGGAAGACAGGCAGAGACTTACTGCACATAGAACAGGGAAGGAAGAGATTAGCAATGCTAATACATCATAAAAGTTCAAACTGTTTAAATATCAATCTTTTCAACAGTATAAAACCAATTTTGTACAATAACCAAAATATTACAGGTTTAAGAACTATTAAAATAAGTGATTGCAGAATTTTCAACAGTGATTGTGCAGTAAATAGGCTTCCACTATTTTAAAATACCTACTTTACCATTTACATTATTATCTAACTACAATTTTGTCGGGATTAAAGGATATTTTATTTGTAGTATTGAATTTGTTTGCCTTGGAGGGACTGGAAGTTTGGGGCATTTCGTAGCCTTGTTTGGGTCATCAGTGTATCTGATGGGATCCAGGTCATAGGAGCATAACCGAGACTCTGAAACCAAAGAATATCAGTCAGGCATTTAATTCATTGTAGCTTTCATGTGAAATTTCCATATTTAGGCCTGTTCAAAGCTAAGGATTTCCAAATTAAAAGGATGGATACCAAAAAATGTGCTAATCAGGCCTCTGAGACCATCTAGCTACATAGTACAAACTTGTAATTAAAGAAAATCAGACACCGGTTTAACTTTAAATAAGTGAGTAAATTCAGCTAAATAAATTCAGGAAAAAATAATAGCTGATTAGTAAACAATTCATTAACACTTATTGAGCAAGTTGATCTAATGTCTCGATTGATACAGAATATGTTAATACAGGGTTTGAGATATTTTGCTAATCTTAGCTTCCACACCAAAAAGGTGCAAACTGAATGCAAATCATTCTTCTCACTTCAGAAGGTTTTAATGAACAGACAGACACTCTCCTAACAAAACCTTGCTTATCTGAAATGCTGTTGTATGTAATGAAACGTATGTTAACTTAATAAAAGCCAGTTCTTACTATTGTTTTCTGCAAAGTTCTTGAGGTCTTCATGAGTTTGGAGTTCTGACTCCGGGCATCTGGAGACGCAGAGGGCTACAGATCTGATTTTCCTTTTCACAATGTCAATTCTGCAGGGGTCCAGAAAGAATACGTACCTGCAGTGTAGACAAATTAAAACTGGAGCAGAGAATTCGGACCTCAAAGACTTTTAGAAATAGGCAATTACAGCATTTCTATATATAATACACCTATAAACTTAAGCACAATACAATAGTTTAATTAAGAAAGTTCAGTGACTGTCGCATTCCATGACACATCAAGCACATGCAAACCAGTATTCTATTTCCTTTCTCATACACAACTGTAGAAGAAGCACTGTCTGAGAAGATTCCCTATCAGATTAACCTATTCACTTTACCAGGCTGGATGCACATCCAAAATAATGACTCAAACGCATACTTTCAGACCCACAGCAGAGTGTGTTTTACCCCAGCTGTAAGTAGAAGTGGGGCTTTTTACATAGGTGTAGACCTATTTTGCTTAGCTTAGGGGCAAATGCAAAGTCAAAAAATGACAAGACCTCCATCAGAGCTATCTTGTCTGACTAAACAAGTATTAATAGTGAATCAGGAGCTCAGACGGAAACTGAACATAAGAAAAACAGCGGTGTCAAACTCCAGTCTTCCAGTTCCACAGCACAGCACAGCTTAGTTTACTTATAAGCACTTAATGCAGCTCAATAATGAGGTCTATCACATGTTGAAATCATGAGCGTTAGAAGTGGTTATATAACAGTTTCATCTGTGTAGTCTGATTGGATGAGAAATGTTTTATCAGTGTTGTCATATCAGGTAATACATCTTTTATTTATCATGATAACATTCCACCATCCAAGCAGATCTAAAGTAAGAAGCATGCCACTTATGGTGAAACTACTTTTTGTGGTGAAAGAAGTTGGCAATGTTAAAAATATATTTAAGACAATGTTATAATAACTTGTGGTTGAGGAGTGATATAAGCTGGAAAAGATTTTTAAAAAATCAAATAGCTGGGACTGTCCAAAGGCTGGGTTGGGTACTAGCACAGTTCACACCAAGAGTGAGAGACAGCCAGAGAGAGAAATATATTTATCTTACACACTTGTTTAACGTTTGGTCCTGGCCACTGAGCTTGACCCCTGGGATTTCTTTGTTCTTCTGACCACAGATGTTGCCATAGCTGTCATACCCTGATATGAGTCTGGAGGCTGCTCCCGTTGATATTGCGAAACCGCAAATGAAGAGCTACCGGAGACAATGTACAAAGTGTATTTGTATATTTGTATACAGTGTACAAACAACACAGCCTGCCTTCAAAGCCTGCCTTTAACAACTTACTGTACGAACTGTGTTAACTTATAATATTTGTCTATATCAGGGTGTCCAGCGCTGGTCCTGGAGGATCAAAGTCCAGTAGAATTTGGTGTTGTCTTTACTTAATGATGCAGCAATATGCTTCCTCTGAGACTGCTGGATCTTTTTGAACTGGTGCTACTGCAGCATCATTGTACAGCTCAACACACTAGGAGGAAGACACTGTTATTCCAGCTGACTTCTGTGTTGAACAGTATCACAGTGATGGTTTGGGCAGAGAGACAGAAGCCAATTACCTTCTCTTGGACTCCCAGCCACAGATGTCTGTTGTATTGCTATGGAGTCTTTCAGTCTTTGTATTGCTATGTACTGCTTTCAGTCTTCATCGTTGCTACCTTTTTTTTTAATGACATCGATTGTGCCTTTAAACAGGAGAAATAATGCTTGAGTGTCACAAGCTTCAAGGTGCCATTAAAATCTCTAAAAGAGAGGCTGTTTTGGTTGCATGTGAAATAAATCTAAAGTTGAATAAGTGATACTTTAGGCTTTCTCCTTATTTAACCTGGAATTTATCATGTCAGAAAAAGCTTTACATCTTCAAGATCTTGATGTCTGCTATCAAAACTGTGTTTGCCACTTTGAGAAAGCCCCAGCTTGCAAACAGTAATTTGGCCACCATTGTCATACATGCCAAGTGGCATGTATGACAATGGTGGCAAATTGCTGTTTGCAACCTTTTACTCGCCATTCATATTTTCAATGTCATGGGTCGGCGTGGACATCACCAAGCTCCTCCAGCTGGACACCCTGTTCTAATCAGTATCTAGGCACTCACCATTCCGATGTTGAACAGGGCAAAAAGTAGCAACCATGGAATGTCTGTGCACCTGCTATCCTCCAAAGGCTTCCAATCCCGCTTTTTCTGTCAGGGAACAAAAGGAGTTAGTACAGCCTGTAAAGAAACTCTCTAAATGTTACCTTCAGTCTTAATCACTGGTGGGATGAATGCTACCTTCAGTCTTAAACACTGAGGTGGGATAAAGCTTGGTCAGAACCAAGCTTGAGAACTCATGACGGCAATATGTTGATGACATGCAGTATATAGAGTGCTGACAGTGTTAAAAACATATCCTCATGATTCTTTCATGAGAGAGCACCAAATCACAATAATTCTCTAGTATTTCCCCATTTCCCTAGATCATTGATTCCCAACCCTGTTTACACTGCTTCTCTGTTCGCCCTGTTAAACACACTTGATCCAAATAACTAGCTAATGAACAAGCCCTTCCAGTGTTGGAGTGTGTGTTGGAGCTGGAAAAGACTAAAAAGTGCAAGATAGGGATTTAGTCCTGGTTCCGGAGACACTCTGCCCTGCACACCACTGCTCAAAACACAGTTGATCCAGCAACTTAACAGCCCATTAAGACTGATTTAAGACTGGAATAGCTCGTAAATGTACAGGACAGTTCCAGGACCAGGGTTGGAAACAATAGACTAGAGCAGCATTTCTTAACCCTGCTCCAAGCACTGCATGCTTTCCAAAAAATCCCAGCCTCACTGTTTATGGAGCCCTTTGTGACCCGAATCAGTGAAAGTGCTGTGGGTCTCCAAGAAACGCTGAACTAGAGTCTATTGATTTGAACGGCTCGACGTGGACAACGCTCCCTGACGTCATTCGAGAGCGTCTGATGGTTTGTCAGTGGTTGCCCATTTTGACTACTTTCAGCTGTAAGTAAAGTGTCCATTTGTCATATATGAAACTTGACACGAAATTCGTTCCCTGTGTCTGACTCATGCATCCAAGTGAAGCAGATCCAATATACCTCAGAAGTGCCATTAGCAGTCCTGGGATTCGAACCCAGAACCTTCTGGTCGCAGGGGCAAATCCCCAACCACTAGGCCACCATATACATAAAGCCTACAAAAATTCGGTGATGTTAAACGTGCTTACCTCTGTGCTGCCGCAGCATCCCATTGCAGGAAATTCCTGAGCCGAGGATCCAAACGACAGAGGAAACAGTGGCTGTAAACCAACAGGGGAGTTGTCTCGGGAGTGGAATGCGAGTCAAACACAATACTGATCCTACGCAACAAGCACCAATAAAACGAACACCGATCGCATGTCCAATCTGTCGAGTTTTATTTGAAAGAATTAACTTCGGCTTCTCCCTTTTTCGAGACTGACCAACAGGAACAACTTCCTGAACAACGTGAATACGAGAGTAGAGGGAAGGCGGAGGCGGAGGCGGATCATGCTTGGGCAGAGGCAGCGTCTGCTGACCGTTGAACAGTAGCTCATGTTTAGCCAAAATACTAACCGACTCCGCGTCTAGAAGTCGAAGCTGATCCTAGGTCAGCTTGTCCTGACTTTTACCGGATTGGCGGCAGATTTGACTAGCAAAGGGAACCATACTAACGATGAACCTTAGATACTTATAGAGACTGGCCTACGGAAGAATAAAAGTGTAATTCGTATTTTATATACCGTAAAATATTCTACATCAGAGCAACACAATACTTTCTTCTTTTTCAGTTTTTAAAATCAAGATCTTCCTTTGTCAGACGACCCCTCACCTTGATTAGATAACGTTGGTTTGTTTGAAAAGGTCAGCAAATTGGTCGATAAAATATAGTTCACGTTTATTCTCTTGTTTCCGGACCTGAAGCCCCGTCTTCTTTTCTTGGCTCTCCCATCGTTGCTTAGCAACCACAAACCGGTATGGTTTGTCAAGTTTTCAGTTTGAGCCTCAGCATGAAAACCCTATATTATTGTATTTCCTGTGTAGTTCGAGCTAGCTTCTTCTTCTTTTACTTTCGGCTGCTCCTGATTAGGGGTTGGCACAGCAGCTCAACCGTCTCTATTTCCTTCTATCTTCTGCATCTTCCTCTTTCACGCCAACTGCCTGCATGTCGCCCCTCGCCACGTCCATAAATCTCCTACTAGGCCTTCCTCTTTTCCTCTTCCTTAGCAGCTCCATCCTCAGCATCCTTCTCCCAACATACTCAGAGTCTCTTTTCAGCACATGTCCAAACCAACCTATTTTCCTCCAAAAAGTCCAACTCAAGCTGTCCCTCTAAGAAGCTCATTCCCGATCCTGTCCATCCTTGTCACTCCCAGCACAAATCTTAACATTTTCAACTCCGCCACCTCCAGCTCTTTTCATCAGTGCTACTCTCTCAAAACCATATAGTGTAGCTGGCCTCACTACTGTCTTGTACATTTTCCCTTTCACTCTTGCTGGTACTGTCATGGAGAATTGTCTCAATTGTCTGAAAGTCTGAAGCTTTTTCTAAGTCAAGAATTCAAATGTGGGAGCAGCAATTAGAGAGCTCCCTCCAGGACAGAGGTTAAACAAGCCTCAGAATTCAACACCCATTTTTTGATTCAACCCACTTATTGGCTTTCCACCAATAAGTCCTAATCACCCCATTGTCACATTTCCACCTTTCCGTTTCTACCAATAATTAAAAGATCAGTCATCACTAATTAATACTCAGTTGGATCTGGCCCCACTTAGTCACCAATACTTCATAACTGGGTACAGTTGTGCTCATAAGTTTACATAGCCTGGCAGAATTTGTGATTTCTTAACCATTTTTCAGAGAATATGAATGATAACACAAACACTTTTCTTTCACTCATGGTTAGTGGTTGGCTGAAGCCATTTATTGTCAAACAACTGAGTTTACTCTTTTAAAATCAAAATCACAACACAAACTACCCAAATGACCCTAATCAAAAGTTTACATACCCCAGTTCTTAATTACATGTATTGCCCCCTTTAACATCAATGACAGCTTGAAGTCTTTTGTGGTAGTTGTGGATGAGGCTCTTTATCTTCTCAGATGGTAAAGCTGCTCATTCTTCCCAGCAAAAAGCCTCCAGTTCCTGTAAATTCTTGGGCTGTCTTGCATGAACTGCACGTTTGAGGTCTCCCCAGGTCAGGAGACTGAGATGGCCACTCCAGAACCTTCACTTTATTTTGCTGTAGCCACTGACAGGTCGACTTCGTGTTTTGGATCATTGTCATGTTGGAATGTCCAAGTACATCCCATGCGCAGCTTCCGGGCTGATGAGTGCAAATTTTCCTCCAGTATTTTTTGATAACTTACTGCATTCATCTTGCCATAAATTCTGACCAAATTTCCTTTACCTTTGTAGCTCACACATCAATTTTAGTTCAATTGATGTTCAATTTTAGTCTCATCACTCTAAATGACTTTGTGCCAGAAGGTTTGAGGCTTGTCTCTGTGCTATTTGGCACATTGTAAGCGGGATACTTTGTGGCATTTGTGTAGTAATGGCTGTCTTCTGGCAACTCGACCATGCAGCTCAACTTTCTTCAAGTGCCTTCTTATTGTGCATCTTGAAACAGCCACACCACATGTTTTCAGAGAATCCTGTATTTGTGGGTTTTTCTTTGCATCCAATTGATACAGCTCCTTTTCTCCCTCCTTTGTGTCCAGCCTCTCATACAAGTATATGCCTTAGCTATTGCCACTTCCCTATTTACCATACAGTTCATCTCCTTATACTTATAATCAGGGACGGATTACGGACCGGGCCAGCGGGGCCGCTGCCCAGTCCGTACAATTTGCAACGCTTATCAACAATGTATTTTCGTTTGTCTATTTTAGAGGGCCTACATTCTTTGATCCTCTGCTTACAAGGGCCCCTGACCCTATAGGGCCTCTGATGGAAACATGGAGGGAGGGCGTTTGGCTGCCAAGGGCCCTTGAATTGTGGTTGGTTCTGCTTTTACAACACGCCGCACTAGTTTGGACCCACAAGTGGCATGATGACATAGCAACTAGCCATCCCAGACAATGCTGGCGTTTTTCTTTTTGTTTCTTTTTGTTTTGCCCAGGGGCCCACACAACCCATAATCCGTCCCTTTTTATAATCCTGTCTACTATCTTCATCTCTCGGACAATCACAATTCTTCGCCAACCTGAGTATCTGGATACTGTCCTGTACTTCCTCATTCCACCACCAGGTTTCCTTGTCCTCTTTCCTCTGTCCAGATGTCACCCCTAGCACCTTCCTAGCTGCTTTCCTTATCAGTCTCTATCACGTCTTCAACCTCTATCACTTGATCCTTGACTCTGCCCTCACCGTCCTCCTCTTTGTGACCTGCAGAGTCATCCTACAGACCACCATCCAATGCTGTCTAGCTACACTCTCTCCAGTCTCCGTCTTCTTCTCTCACCTCTAGATGGCGACATCCTCCTTTATTTTTGCAGGCTCTACGTTGGCTGAACAAAAGGGTTCCTCTTGTTTGGGAACACAATGTGCTAAAGGTGACCTTGTTGATAGAAATCACTATGACTAGTAATCACTATGACTAATTCATTTGTTATTTAATATCTTCATTTTCCTGATGAATAACAAGCTGTAGAATATCATTATTATTACTGTGTATTGTTATTTGTAATATATAACTTAGAGTATCATACACATGTAGTCAATAAAACGATTGAGTAAAAAGTATATTGTATATGACATCAGTATCAACATTTAAAATATATATATTTTATCTACTTACTGTTTTATTTATTATAGTATATATTTATTTTTAAGTCAATGATTTAAACTAATCTAAAATGATTCAAATGTATTTAAATACATTTAAATATTTTTAAGTCAATGATAATGCGTTATTAATGTTAACTATGATATTATAATGGCTACTGTTATACATTATACTGTTTTATTACTATTTCGTTGTTATTGGATGGTGCCATGGGTTGGTGGAAGTGGTTGTTCTGCTCTATGAATACAATACCTGTTGTATTCATTTCACAGCTTTGAATATTTGTTCTTTGAAATGAACCACTTTTGGTCATAAAACACAGTAGTTGTCCAATGAGGAGTAAATGCATCAGGGCAGATCTAATTTTAGCACATTGTGTTACGGAAAGTAAACAAATCTCACCGAATCACATAGTGTCTCTCCAAATATCATGTCACGCAATCCTGTGAACCCCTATGTGGAGGATTTTGTGAGATGTGCTTTGTAAGTGAGCCTAGAATGGAAGATACCATATTTTGGGGTTAGAGGGGGAATTTGTTTCCCTTCTTGTCACATGCTGGCAGGGACAAGTTCAGGATCCCCCAGTACCACTGGTTTAATCTGTTTTCTCCCCTTTTTCAGATAAGTATTGCTTACTCACTGTGCACTGCTGAACTCCTTTCACATCTGCATGTTGACACACACATACACACAAGTAAAAAAGCTCGGTATAATGTGAGGTCACACAGGACATATATGGTTAGAGTAGTGTCAATGCAGTTCCGTCCTCATCTTCCAGCTGTATACAAGGTCAATATTTACAGAGGAACTGCCTCTCCTGTATACATGTGCATGCACATACATGTGCAGGGGATTGTTTCTTTACCTCACAGGACATAGCTCTGAAAAAAATAAGAGACAACTGCAAAAATGGTCAGTTTCTCAGGTTTTATCTTTTATAGGTGCATGTATTGAACTGAACAGCTTTACTTTTTTAAGAACTGTTGAAAATATTTCTCCTAATTTCCAAATAACAATATTGTTCTTTAAAGCATAATAAAGGAAATGACAATACATCAAAATAAGAGAAATGATGCAGTGTTTATAAAACTTGAATAATTCAAAGAAAACAAATCTCTTGTTCACTCTTAAACAAAATGGCAATAGTAATGTTCCAGTAATATTTTTCCATAGAACTGGTCACATAGCAAGAGGAGTGTGTTGATTACAGCAGTGTTTTTTATACTTTTCCTCATTAAATAAGATTTGATTCACCTAATCAGTAACTCGTAAAGCAGAATGAGGTGTGCTTGTATAGGAATTTAACAGTCTCATAGAGATATAGAGATACTGATAGAGATAACTCATAGAGATACTGATTTAACAATAAATTGCATTGGTCTCTTACTTTTTTCCATAGCTGTATGTAGTACACAAAGTACTTATCACTGCTAATCATAATCTTTCCCATATTTGTTTTGGAGTTCAAAAGTTTATCCACCCCTAGTCAAATAACATGTTCTGTTGATTTTCTCAGTGAAAAGAAGTTAATACAACCTATTTGTATAATTTGTGAGTATTTAACATTTGCTGAATTTAATATATTTCATTTTGGGAGGTTATTTGACTCACCAGGACCTAGACCAAGTCAGGAGTTGACAATTGCAGAGCATAATAAATTATGTGACCCTTCAAACCGCTCAGGGTGTTGTGTTTGCACGCAGCAGCCAGGTAGCTGAGTGGGGATCTGAAACTAAAGGTAATGGACTCTTATAAAGTGAGAGAAGATTAAAAATATATCTAAACACTCCTGATGTTTAAAAATAAAATGGCATTAAGAAATGGAAAGTAAGTTTAGTGGGTGTGATTTCAGCAAGGGGATCTCGAAAAAAGGAGAAGGTAAACCTAACATTCCCCATTTTTAATTTAACTTAATGTAAGATGCTTTTCTATGCCATTTTGGACCATCTCTGTTGGTCTGTGAAATTTTTACAAAATCTTAATGAGTTTGTAAAAAAAAATATGGGAGATACGAGGTATTGTTTCACGCATGACACTAAGTACCTATGTACAAGGTCTTATATACTACCTTAAATAAGACCAGTTTAGGATTCAACCTTTTAAAATGCAATCGGGGACTGCATTAAAGATATAAAAGACTGGATGTCCAAGAACTTCCTCTTACTAAATGCAGATAAAACTGAGGT
>JBBPCX010067324.1:0-13419 GCA_037974365.1 Hydrocynus forskahlii | reverse complement strand
TTAAGAAGGAGAGAAACTCCACTAATGAACTCTTGACGAAGAAACACCTGTTAATTAAACACCATTCCAGGTCGATTTCTCATGAATCTGAGTGAAAAACTGCCAAGAGTGTGCAAAGCTGTATCAGAGCAGTAGGTGATGTTTTCAATATTAATCTACAATGTAGACGATAATAAAAACAAAGGAAACCGTTGAATGAGAAGGTGTGCCCAAACATTCGACTGGTAGTGTATCTATGCAAAATGAACAGACACACGTCTAATGAGTTGACAACTAAAATGTTGTACATTTGCAGTGGAAAAACTATTAATTAAACAAGAAAACAGAAATGTGCTAAAATAAATAGAAAAACATTTTAAAAATTAAATAAGACAGGCCACCCAATCCATACTAATGAAACTGCCTCAGAATTTCACTCGCCTATAGTGGTGTCCAGTCTGGCTGGGGTCTGTTGGATATCCTCCATTTCTCCTTCCATCTCCACGGTCTGAGTAAGGCGTGGTACAGTAATGTAAGTCTCCCTCCTAAATAAAAGAAAAACAAAAATATTTTGAGCTTGGAACGGTTCTGATCTCCTTAACTTGCACCTCTAGGCATTAAATGAGGCCTAAACTACATGTAAACTGATCTGTATGTTATGTTTAACGATGAAAATTTACATTACAAACATTAACCGTACAATTTGAGAGCAGGTTTAAGACGCGACGGCTCTGAAAAATATGGTTTGAAGAACTTAAGAGATTAAGATCAATTTCAAAAAGCCATTGATTTGTGAGGTCATCTTACAATGGAACAAAGGAGAGTTCAGTATTACTGGTCCCATCTGGGGGTTGCAGACACACGAGATCAAGATTCTTTTGTCACATGCATAGTTAAAGTAGTATCACATGCAGTGAAATGCATCCTGAACCAATCCTTTTTTTTACAACTGGGCAACCACTATAAAATATATACAAATTTTTAATTTAAAGATCTACATAAGAGTACAACTTAAACAAGGAACACAAGTTAAAGGTAAAATATAAAATACGGGAGCATAAATATGCAGGCTTAATGCTACCATATTGTACAGCTGTAGAGATTCTTCTATACATAAACAGCCATTGCTTAGTGTTGTGAAAAAGCATCTACCTCAACTTCCTCACGCTTATTTGTTTCAGATCTTCAAACAAAATTCAGCATGCACAGGAAGCCACAAAACCCATATCAGCCATCTAAGGAACTGCAGGGAACTTGCCTGAGATTCAACAACATTCAACATTTGTGACTCCAACATTAGATAGTGACCGGGTAAAAATAGTGACAAATTCTAAACTGAAATCTGTTCTCTAGCAGAACATCCTGCACGTCCTTCCCTCAGCCTGTGATATGAAGTTCAAGTGCAACTGCTTTAAGCAGCACCACAAGTAGGAGTAGTTTAAGTTCAATGCCATATCGGCCTAGTGGTTAAGGAGTTGGCCCTGTGATCGGAAGGTTGTAGGGTCGAATCCCAGGACCGCTAGTGCCACCACTGCGGTACCCTTGAGTAAGGGACCATACCCAACACACTGCTCCCCAGGTGCTGTGTTCCTGGATGCCAGCTGCTTTAATTGGTGAATCGGTTAAATAGGTTAAATACAGAGAAAGAATTTCACACCGTTCACACTGTGTGCTGTGGTGTGTTTACATATGGTCACTTCAAACAACAATGGTTGTGTCACTGCAAAAAGGTATAAAAACAATATAAATTATTTGAAATCAAGAGACTTCAATAAACAAACAATTAAGCAGCATCACAACAAATAGAAACACAAGAGAAAGTTTAGCCCTGTATGACACAAAAGAAACAAAATTAAGTTCTTGGTCTAGGGTGGGACAGTCAAAACTCCTAAACACAAACAGAAACTCTCATCCAGAGCAACGTACGTGCATGCTTTAGAGTCTACAATGTTAAAAAGTTTTTGACATGAAACATATAACTTAAGCACTCAGTGGGGAGGTGGGTCTTCAGTCTACAGCAAAAGCTGAGGAAACACTGTATATAACATTAAATATAAAACATTTTTCACATGACTGCATGTAAATGTGTTTGCTTGTTAAATCTGCAGGCACTGCACACTAAATATTACACACAGAAGTGTCAGTGTTACAGGTCATCTTGTTACAATAATGTCTGTAATTGTGTTGCACTATTGTTTATTGTACTTTTATAATTCTGTATGGTCTTATCTTTACTCTTCTGCTGAACTGAGCATGCTAATGTTTCCCTCGAAATAAAGTTCCTTCTTGTTTTATAAGCATATTTGCACATTTTCAAGCGCAGTCCAAAGAGAAGAGGCAGAGTCTCTACAGTCTGAAATGGATGAGGACCTTTCAGGTCTCTCTCCAGGGTTCCTGAGAACTTTTTCCTCTGGTGCTGTAGAAAGCGTTCTGACTCAGAACCCCCAGGGATCAGCTCTGGACAGGACATTAAGGGACTACAGAGTGTGATCCAGGCGGCGGAACGCTGCATCAGTCGAGCTCTACCGTCTCTGCAGAACCATCAGAGACCCGTCTCACCTTGTAACTGTTTGAACTGCTAAAATCAAAACACCTCCGAAGTATTAACCGAGAGGCTCAGGAGGAGCTTGCCTAGTTGTTAGGGCATTCGCCCTGTGACCAGAAAGTGGTGAGTTCGAATCCCAGGACTGATAGTGGCACCACTGAGGTTCCTTCGAGCAACATATTGTCCCCGCACACTGCTTCCCAGGCACTATGTTCCTAGCTGCCTGTTGCTTCAGGGTTTAAATGGGTTAAATGCAGGGGAAGAATTTCACACTGTACGCTGTGTTCACAAAAAAGGTCACTTTACACTATCCTCAGACCATAAGACTCATAACCAGGACACGACATCACAACTTCTAACTGTTCATTATAACACAGACTGAACTCTCTCCCTCACTGTATCTCACCTGCCAGATGTTATTTATGTCTATATACAGCAACAGCAACCAGCACTTGGTTCTAGCCTTTCATTTTCACTTTAATTTATTGTAAATGTACTGCATGGACTCGGAACCCAGGTCCGAGCCCCTAGTGAGCCAAAGGAAGAAACCTCTGGAGGACCCGAGACTCAAAGGGGGAACCCATCCTCCTCTGGTTGACCCGGAGGGAAAGGAAAAGAAAGTCTCTATTTTTAATTCAATTTTGATTCATTTTTATCTTTAAATCTTGAAAGATCATGATTTCAATCTGCATAAAAAGGAAAGTAATTGAAAGAACATCTGCAAAAGCTGAGAACATGGTGGGTTTTAGTACCTGATGGTTTGCTCTTCACAAGGGACTCTTTTGGAGGCTCTCTGGCCCGCTCGGCGTCTTCTCTCTGCTAGTCTCTTCCTCATGGAGTTCGTCATCTGAGAGCACAGCCGCCACACAAACACACAGCTAACACACACAAACACACAAAATAAGAGGACTGACGTCACATTACATGCATAAATCCAAAAGCATGACTGAAGAACAAAAAACAAAAAACAAAAAAAAACAAAACAAAACAAAAAAAAAACATATTTCACAAATTACATTAAAGACTAAAGGTCTTTCAACACCAGCAAAATAAAACAGATTAGTATTAGTAGTAGTAGCTGTTTAAGTTTAATGCCACATCAACAACAATGGTTATGTGATGGCAAAAAGGTATAATAAATATACAGTATTTGAAAATAAGAGCCTTAGCCAAAAAAATAAATAAACAATTAACAAGTGAATAAATGATCTAAATAAAAATCTTTAAATCAATTTTCAATACAAATTTTTTTTACTTTGTGGTGGTACCTTATTCAAAACTTGAAATCAGTAAAATCTTTGCCTTGTGTTACTCAGCAGAACAACGACACGGCTGTATTACAAAAGTGACATGATGGGGGTTCTTCAGCTTTTAATAAAAAAAACATGTGTGAGCCTAGAATGATCAATACAGTATTTTGTATGGTATATAACTTTAAATAACACAGACTTTGCTGGGAAAGCATGCAAGACTTTCCTAACGTGTGTGAATGCAGTAGGAACACAGCAGCAGAGCAAAGCTCCAGTCTGTGAATCACAAATTAAAGTGAATTTAACTTCCTTCTTTCCAAACAAGAAACAGAGATGTAGAGGTAAATACCTGTCACCACAAACGGTGATGAGGTGTCTGCAGTCTGGGGTGAACTTCATACCAGTCACGCTTTCTAAAGGAAATTAGAAAAGGCAAACAATGAAAACAAACTAATAGTAAAATATATGCTTTGTGTGCTAGAGGAGTTATGTTGGGTGAATAAGGTACAAAAGAGAAAGTCACCAGAGTGCCCAAATAGAGTCGCCACACACTCCCCAGACTCATAATCGAAAATACAGATGCTTTTGTCTGAGCAGCTGGTGGCCAAGAACATCCCAGAAGGATCCAGCTGAACCTGAAAGCAGTAAGAGGAGAAAGTAATATTTTTATATTCTAGGTAATACATAACTAGGAGCCACAGATTTATCCTGGATTTACTACCGTTTAAAGAAAAATCTGATTAAAACACACTAAATATAATACAAAATATTACTATTTATTATAACATCATATATTAAGACTGCAATATTAAGATTATGATATAATCGTGTACGTAAAAAATATGCATTACAGGGGGTCCTCGAGTTACAACACAGATCCGTTCCTTCGACAGTGATGTAACCCGAATTTTGGTGTTAGTCGAAACACACCCCAGCCTAAGGCCACGTCCACATGTACACAGGTATTTCTGAAAACTGAGATTTTCCGTTTTGGTTTTTTAAAAAAATTACATCCACACGAGCACGTTTTCAAAAATATCTCCGTCCACACGCAATCACAAAAAACGCTGTCAAAAGCATGCCAAGGCGGCAGGTGGCGATACAACCTTAAACTGACCAATCAGAAGCCTCGGAGTGAGGGCATCATTACCAGAGACTGTATGTGTCCTTCATACTGGAGGGACAGAAACTCCGTGCCTGAGTACAGTAATCCCCACTTTCATGCAGATCAGCAATCGCCGTTTCAGTCCATCGTGGATTTTCGAACCTCCTGCCTCGAGTACAGCTGACCGTGAAAGTCCGGGCATTGTGCACCACGTGGCGATTACCAAGGCAATCAGACGCCTGGAGGGAATGAACCTCTGCTGCTTAGCGCCGCCCCAAACATAAACAACCAGCACAAGGACGAGGGGGCGTGGCGCACGAGGCCTGGGCGTCACACTCAGCTGTACTCAGAGACGGGAGGTTTGAAAGTAGCCAATCTAAGAACGTTATTTATTTCTCCCTGCTGCTGATTGGCTGCTGCCTTGTGATGCTGCAGTCCAGAATTTCCCCCATGGAGCATCTCGAGTGTTCTTGTGTTTTTCATTTTGTTCTTCTTAAAGCCCTGTATTTTTATTACAGTAAATTAAATTAACTTATTACTGTATTTACCTGCTTATACCAAAGAAAACGCGCTGCATGAATTACAGTCCAGTCTATACAGGGGGAACATCGGGATTTACATTCTAGCACTGCGGGAGTTCAGTGTAAACTGTACAGTACGGATACGGGTTTACCTTTACATTTTCTTTAAAACGGTCCGTTTTTCAAAATCTTCGTTTTTCTTGTCCAAACGTAAACACAGAAACGGAATTTTCACAAATCGCCACTTTGGCCAGAGTTTTCAAAAACCTCAGTTTTCACACAAACGCTGTTTTGGTTCAATGTGGACGAAAGGCCAAAACGCACAGAAAAACCTCCGTTTTCAGAAACACCCGTGTACGTGTGGGCATGGCCTAAGTCACTTAACGACCTTAACACAGCTGTAAAATCATAAAAACACAGCTAAGCCACAGAAAAAGAAAAAAAAACCTCACACATATGCCGCGTTACTGGGTATTCTTCCACCATGTGCAACCAAACTAGTTCACCCACGTAGTCTGTAAGTACGAGGCTAACGGTGTAAACCGAGTCGGAGTGAAGGTCGTAAACTCAAAATATCGTATGTTGAGACTGTTGTAACCCGAGGACCCTCTGTATATTACAGTTTTATATTAAATCACATAAGACTAGGATTAACAAATGATTGTTCATGGAGCAGCTACTGACTGTGTTAACATTATCTAACCTGGATATCTTTCAGATTTTTAGGATCAGAACTATGCATTTTATAACAACATTTTCCATACACCCCAATATTGTTTTGATTCCACTGTGAAGTTTTATGGACCTTTTATCATCAAGTAAATTGTTTAATGTTTGATTGGGGAAATCTCTCTCTCTCACACACACACACACACCTTGAGCAGGGTGCCATCATCAGTTGCGGAACCCTTAAAGCACTTTTTCATCTTGCCACTCTTCACATTGTACACTCTGAAAAGGCAAAGGGGGAAACAACTCTTTCATACACTGAGGATGTAGAAACTTGTTATGGTCTTCATAAGGTCTTAAATGTGGTGATACAACTATCTCAAAATGCTAGAACTGATGAGCGTTTTATAATACTACTCAACAGTTCTACACATCTGTATATTCTGTGTGTTTTTCAAAGAAAATTCAGAATTGTACCAAACAACTGGATCAAATTGTGGAAGTATTTTCTGAGGAATTGGGAAAAATTCCTGACTTAATAAGCAGACATTACCTAATATTGCGGTCTTGGCAAGCAATGGCAGTGTGTGTGTTCGTGGCATCGAGGTCCATGTCATATAATGTACTTTTCTCCACCACGTGATGAGACCTTGAGAAAGTCAGGCCCTCAGAGGACTGCAATTAACCACAAAACGATTCAAGTACTATTCAGCTAGCAACAGCATTACAGAATCATATGAAAATCTTATGTGATGATAAAAGATTCACTACAACAAACTTGATTCACAAACCTTTTCAGCCATGCGAAAATAGATGCTCTTGTCGGCACCGCAGCTCACCATGCACAGCTTTGAACCCAGACCTGCGGCAAAGGCATTACTAATGTGAGCACAACAGTCACAGAGACAATTCAAAATTCAATCTACTTTATATACACTTTGTGATATTTATTCTGTATTTCTTTGTATTTTCTGTACATAAGGTCTAGATTGTGTATCACACTGAATCTCTCTCTCTCTCATATACACACACACACACACACACACACACACACACACACACACACACACACGGGCTCGGGAGCACATCTCGATGGGCAGCATGTTTCAACAGAACAGATCGGGTTGAGGTCACGTGTGTGGTGCGATTAATCAGTGTTAATTTTTTTTTTCCCCCACAAAATTAACATGTTAATTCGACACCCCTAATAAATATATATTTATATTGCGTATTTGTATTTTATTTGTAGATTGTATATTATTGTATATCATATTGTTCAGTTTCATTGTATCTTATATATTATTGTTGTTTTATACTGTCATGCTTGAGAGACTCTACAGACCGGAATCAAACTCCTTGTATGTGCCGCTCAACATACCTGGCCAATAAACAAATTTCTGATCCTGATCAACATTTAAATTCTCCAGCTGACCTGTAAACTTCATTGCAGTGACGGACGCTGAATGGTCGTAGACGGTCTGTACAAGACCGTAGTTACTCTCCATGCTGAAAATATGAATGAGTCGATCCCGACCGGCTGAGGCTAAGAGCTGCAAACCTGCAAGAAAAGAAGTCGGCAATCCTTAGGAAAACATTCTACTCAAACAAGAGAGAGACTGTATTTGAGACATAATGTCTCATTGTATCATTCTGATGGTTTTATAATGGGAATGTTTAGCCACTCTGCAGCACGACTGAGGTGAAATCTCTGGGCCAAGAAGTAAACCCTGTTCGTCACGTCTTTATCTATCCTTTGCCAAAACGCATCGGGTTACAACAGGATTTGCAAGTAAAGCACTCTGAACATTAGATGTCATTGAGAAAACACATTTCATGACCATGAAAACATAGAAAACAAAGCTTATGCATGCAAGTTTTGTTCAGCTAAATATCTAAAGGCTATGCTGGTTTTGTTGAAAAGATTCTACTTTCTGCTGGCTTCTCCCTTAAAAACTGAAGAATTTCCCCACAAAAACTGTATCAATGCACGTTCATGCTTTATGTACACTAAAAGGAAGATCTTACCAGTCTCAGGAGGGGAGAAGGCCAGACACAAGACCTCAGAATCATGGGCCTCGATCTTCAAGATCTCATCCATGAACTGAAGTCCAAAGATCCTGAAGAGAAAGAAAGAAAAACTCAGAAAGTAAGAGAAGCAAAGACAGGAAAAGTGAAAGAAGGGAAATGATGGGAAAGGAATTCCATAAAAAGGCCTTGCTTGGTAAATTATTTTTCAGACTGTGGTAAAGAACAGGTTAGCACAAACATTTAAAAGTTTTGGAGTTACGCCACAGATCCATTCCTTCGTCAATGATGTAACCCAAATTTTGGTGTAAGTTGAAACGCACCCCAGCCTGAGTCACTTACCAATCCAAACACAGCTGTAAAATCATAAAAACACAACTAAGCCACAGAAAAAGGAAAAGGAAAACTCCCTCACTCACATGCCGCGTTACTGCGTATCCTTCCGCCGCGCAACCAAACTACTTCACCAACATAGTCCATAAGTATGAGGCTAACGGTGTAAACCGTGTGGAAGTGGGAGTGAGCGCCGTAAACTCGAAACGATGTATGTAGAGACTGTTGTAACTCGAGGACCCCCTGTACTGTTACCTGAACACAGAACTTTGGTGGAACGATTATAGTCTGAGAAATAATCACGGTTTCACGATTATCACGGTTATTTTACGTGAATTGATTTCACAACTGTATTAACATATATAAATCACACACACATTCAATAAAGGTTTTGTACTTCAGAAGACATTTATTGCTGGTTTTCAGAGATACAGCTTAGAAAAATTAATTTGTAAAATAAAAGTAATCTCTGTAACCATCTGTAAGGCTGTAAAAATCTGTAAACTGCACAGTCAGAGGTTACTGCTGCCTTTTGAATCCAAGAAAAAAAAAATCCAAGTAATCTCTGGGCAAACATGATATTTAAAGCTGTATTTTAACACACTCATGCAACAGAGAATTTGTAATGACATTCAAGTAAACTTGCTCTGGAAACTCATCTCCTTTGATGAACAAAACATTTACATATTCATATATTTTGATATTTGTAAATAAAATAAAAGTAATCTCTGTACACATCTATAGGCTAGTAGCTGTAGTGGCTTTTGTAGTAGCTAGTAGCTTTAGCATCTTTTGGGTATCCAAAATATTCCCACAGGAGCCTTTAAGCACTTCCTAGGTGGATATAGAGTAGTCCCGGTGGTGGTTGTCTCTTGTTCCGTTTCTGCCATGATCCGCGTGTGTATTGTTTTTGTCTGTGCGGGTCGCGCTATTATATGTCTTTAGTTAGATGTTTTGAAGTGAATGCCTGTCACTTGTGTGCTGTATTTTTGGGTACATCATATGTAATCTTGTGGTTCTCTGGTGTAATGTGCAATTGTAGGGGTGGATATGTTTTTGTCAATACCTTCTGTTATTCAATGTGTACAGACATACATACACAGTAACGCCCCCCACATAACCGAACTAATAATTGTTTGCTGAAACCCCCCACTAACGTGGAAAAGTCCAGATATCCTCCACATTTTTTTATTTATTTTTTGCTTTTGTGACATCCGGGCCACGTCAGCCATGCCCCCTCGTCCTCATGCTGGTTGTTTATGCTTGGGCGTGGCGCTTAGCAACCCAGCACGAGGACCAGGGAGCATGGTGGACGAGGCTCGGACTTCACAGCTTTTTTAGCGTCAATTGATAATTTTTCATGCATTTTAGTGCTAAATTATTAAGAAAAATATAATACAGTAACCCCCGGCTTTTCGTGGGGGTTACGGTCCAGGAGCACCCATGTATAGTGAAAAACTGCGTTGCTGTGATGTGGTTACAAAAAATGCCAAAAAAATGCCTATTTTTATAGTGTAATCCCTAAATATGGCACCAAATATGCTCCCAAAACACTTTAATTTTAAACTCATTAGTTTTAAAGAAAATATAAAGGTTAACCTGTATCCAACCTCACAGTTTACACTGAACTCCCGCAGTGCTAGAATGTAAATACTGATGTTCCCCATGTATAGACTGTACTGTAAATAATGCACATGCGTTTTCTTTGGTATGCGCTGTCGTTTTCTTTGGTATAAGCAGGTAAATACAGTAATACATGAATTTAATTAACAGTAATAAAAAAACAGGGCTTTAAGAAGAACAAAATGAAAAAACAGGAGAACACTCAAGACTGGACTGCAGCGTAACAGGGCAGCAGCCAATCAGCAGCAAAGAGAAATAAATAAGGGTCTCGGATTGGATACTTTCAAACCTCCCGCCTCTGAGTACAGCTGAGCGTGACGTCCAGGCCTCGTGTGCCACGCCCCCTCGTCCTCATGCTGGTTGTTTATGTTTGGGGCGGCGCTGAGCAGTGGAGCTTCACTCCATTCAGGCATCTGATTGCCTTGGTAACTGCCATGTGGCGCACGAAGCCCTGACGTCAAAGTCAGCTGTACTCAGAGAAAATCCGCGATGGACTGAAACCGCGACGGCTGATCCGTGTGAAAGTGGAGGGGTTACCGTATACTGATTATTTAACGTAAATTCAGCAACATTTCCATATAAAAATTTTGGTACTGTGGAGAGAACACAAAGAAAGCGCGTCTCGGGCTGGTGAAACACAGCTGTACTCAGAGGCGGGAGGTTTGAAAGGAGCCAATCCGAGAGCGTTATTTATTTCTCCTTGCTGCTGATTGGCTGCTGCCCTTCGACGCAGCTGCAGTCCAGAATTTCCCTCGAGGAGTGTCTCGAGTGTTCTCGTGTTTTTCATTCTGTTCTTCTTAAAGCCCTGAATTTTATTACTGTAAATTAAATTAATTTATTAATGTATTAACCTGCCTACACCAAAGAAACCAACAACACATACCAAAGAAAACGCGTGTATGAATTACAGTACAGTCTATACAGGGGTAACATCTGTATTTACATTCTAGCACTGCAGGAGACCGCAGTTCAGTGTAATGAATTAAATAATCAATTCAAAAATAGTATATAACACTTTTATTTTTAAAGTACTGCTATATGAACAAAAGTGCAATAACATTTGGTTTGCAAACACTTATATATTATTATATATTATAAACTAATTATAATATTTATATATATATATATATATATATATGTGTTCAGTGTAAACTGTACAACACCAAGATTAATAAAAGCTTACCTTATTACACAAATAATTAATTTTGCCCACAGCGAAAACAGGACTCAGAAGCAACACAGGTGTGCGTGTGTGTGTGTGTGTCTCACCGCAGGTTCCCACTGCGATCTCCTGCAGCCAGTTGCTGCCCATCTGGGTTGATTCCCAGCACTCTGATTCCAAATTTGCCATCCAGGCTTCCTTCCCCTCTCTCCACCAGAGTCTTCAGGTGCCGAGTGTCTTCATCCACATACGCAATCCTCACCAAGTCCTTTAACACACACAGATACCAACGATAAGATTCTCTTCCTAGTAGGGATGTTAGCAATTTGACACTGAGTAAAGAGAACAAAAGGCGATGGGTCTTTATAAGAGACCTTATAACAGAACAATGAACTTGCCTGACTGTAGGGGTTGTGGTGAGGGTCGGCGTTTTGCTTGTGGCTCTGTGGAACATCACTCTTCCAAAGGCGAATGGTGTTATCAGATGAACAGGTGAGGAATGAGCCAGGCTGGAGCGCTGCAGCTGAATCCTCCAGCTCTGGGTAGGTCTGACGAGTGTGTGTATGTGTGTGGAAGAGTGTTTATCAAAACATTGCTTGAAAACTCTCTGAAACTATAACAGGAGGATGTTAAGCATAACTGCAATGAAGGCAAAGGCAAAGAAGTATTTTGTGTACACGGTACGCCACGAACAAACGCCACAATGCAACATAAAAGTGCAAGAGAGAAAAAGCACAAAAATACAAGGAACTCACCTCGACGCTCCAGACGCAGCCGCTGTGGTAGAGAGCGGAGTAGACCTTCCCCACATTGTTGATGTCGTGCACATCCCACACATACACACTATGGTCATTATACACACACGTCAAGTGGCCAGTCACGGGGTCCTGTGTGAGGGCCAGAGTATCCGGATACTCAGCGTCAGGCCGTGTGGTGAACAGATGCCTATACGAGAGAAATGGGAAGGGATGGTTTTAAATAGATCTGAATAAATATAACTAATGCTGGACAGTTACTTTTTTTTTTACATTTTTAATCGCGATTAATTGCATTGTTATACGCAAAATTAAATAAACAATTCAAAAATAGTATATTGTGCACTTTTATTTTTAAAGTACTGTTATATGAACAAAAGTGCAATAACATTTGGTTTGCAAACACTTTAAACTAATTATAATATTTATATATATATGTGTGTACTTTGTTTTTTTATTTAATTTCAATATTTGTTCAAAAAAGTAAAAACATTCTAAACCAAACAGAAAATATAGTCTGAAGAGTTTTTATCATCATTCATATAGTTTATATTGTTCTTGTCTTTGCGCTACTGTGCAGTCGAAGCACAATCTCCTCTGGGATCAATAAAGTCTGATTCTGATATTTTTCATTTCAAGTGTAAACCAGAAACACATTTCATGCCTTCTGTGGAAAAAAAAAATGAAACTACACTTCTGGACACCATAAAAACATGTTAAATCTCCTTCATGTTTCTATATTTACAGATCATTAAGACGTGTATTCAACATAGTTAAACATGGATCCAAGATTTATTAACCTGTTTTTTTAACCCAAAAAAATAAAATATGGTTTTACGATGTGTCTCAGACAGAAAAATGACAGAAGTCATTATTTAAGCGTCTGACATAAGGGCCGCTGCGAAGCAAAGCTCTTACCCAGCCTGGGCCTGCAGCTCCACTCCCAGACGGTGGGGCCGGTGCAGGGTGGTGATGTAGTGCAAGTTTTGCGGGCTAAACACTCGCACTGTGCCATTTGCACAGCCACAGAAGACGAAGTCTTCACTCACTGACAGACACCGCGCTGAGGACGTCTGCAAAACAATAAAATCAACATCAAGAAGAACATCAACATCATAATATATAACACAGCCTCTCTTTACATTGCATTCAGCCATGGAAAAAAAAAAAAAAAAAAAGAGGCCGCATCATTTCTGGTTATTGCTTTTGCAATATGTGGGAGTGTGTCTGTATAAAATGTGCATGTCACTATTGTTTTATACACTATTGACCACACTTGATTCAAAATTCCAAACAAAAAAAAAGGAGATAATTTAAAAATACATATAAATAATTAATTAAACTACACAACACTCTTACATTATTTTACACCTGCATGTTAAGAGCAGAGTGTGTGCATGTGTTTCATCCATCAGAAACTGAATCAGGAGTGAAGCTGCTGGAATACAGACC
>JBBPCX010067323.1:0-13420 GCA_037974365.1 Hydrocynus forskahlii | reverse complement strand
CTCAACCCTCGCTGGAGCAGTGAAACACTTTACCAGGAGGCTCGCAAAATCATGGGTGCCTACCATCAGGTATTGCAGCACACCTCCATGCGCATGCAAAATGTAATATTAGTTACGACTGTAATCAAAAGAATTGTAATTCTGTGGTCCTGAATGTTCTTGCCTAATTCACATAGTAAATAAGGATTAAGTACTAATGACACTGGTGGTGTTTCTGCTTCACAGATCTTGGTGTTTAGGGATTACTTGCAACACATTGTGGGTCCAGATGCCATTCGGAGGCAGCTCGGCCCCTATCCCGGGTATGACCCCAACGTTGATCCTAGCATTTCTAATGTTTTTGCTACCGCTGCCTACCGTTTCGCCCATGTGACCATCCAACCCCTCGTCTTCCGGCTGAATGAAAATTTTGAGAACCATCCAGAGTTCCCCAGCACTCCTCTGTTTGAGGCCTTCTTTACACCTTGGAGAGTGATCTTTGAAGGTAGGAACAGGCTTGTTGAGGTGATCAATGTCCTTACTGAAGTGCATTGTACTGCATCTTTGACATTTGATAATAAGTGCAATGAGGCAAATTAAAGCCGCAAGCTCACTAAAAATGTTGTATTGCTCCAGGTCCAAAAATGATGCCCAGCTCTGCTTTAAAGGTTATCTAAATTTAATCTGCAGCTCTGCTTTTCCAGGTGGTATTGATCCTCTGATTCGTGGCCTGATTGCCAGGCCAGCCAAGCTGAATCAACAGAACCACATGCTTGTGGATGCACTGAGAGAGAGGCTGTTTGCCTTCACCAGCCACATTGCTATGGATCTGGCATCTCTCAACATGCAGAGAAGCCGCGATCATGCCTTACCAGGTAGATACACACATACACACACACACACACACATACACACACACACACACACACAAAGATCTTCAGTCTCTGTATTTGGTGCAATTTCCTCAGACTGAGAGCTCATTGTTAATGTCATTGATGACCAAATTTGCAGCTTTCAGAAACACTTTACAGAGATGTTACCATACAGTCCTGAACATAGCAAAAAAGTCAAACATATCCTTATATGAAGATCTGAAGAAACCATGCTGTTATCCTTTTCCCATTAGGTTATAATGCATGGCGGAAGTTCTGCAACCTCTCCACACCTCAGAATGAAGCTGAACTGGCCGTTGTGCTGAACAACACTGATCTGGCACGCAGACTGATTGAACTCTATGGAAATCCTGCCAACATTGACGTCTGGCTGGCAGGTGTCGCTGAACCTTTTGTCCCTGGAGGCCGTGTCGGACCTCTCTTCTCCTGTCTCATTGCAACCCAGTTCCAGAAGATCCGTCAAGGCGACAGGTATTGTGTGGGAACAAATGGACACTGTAGGATTGACTAAATTTACTTAAATGTTTAATTGCCTACAGCAGTGGTTTTCAGTCCACTGCCCTGCATGTTGTAGCATTTTTCCTAAACTTAAACACCCAGTTCACCTCAGGAAGGGCTCATTAATTAGTAGCGACCGGTGTGAGGGGAGCAGAAAAACTCTTATTCCAGGACCAGGACAGAGAACAGCTGGAGTAGAGTAAAAGTGAACAGTCATAATTTTCTCTCTTTTCCTCCAGGCTCTGGTGGGAGAATCGCGGTGTATTCACGAAAAGTCAGAGAGCCTCTTTAGCTTCTGTGTCTCTGGCTCGCATTATCTGTGACAACACAGGCATCAGAAGAGTCCCTGCAGACCCCTTCCTATTTAAGCCAAACAGAGCAGACTTTATCGACTGCAACGACATCCCAGATCTTGACCTCACACCCTGGATTGAGGCTGGTAAGGCAAACAAGCGAGTGACAGCTTTTGTACATGCAGCGTTGTAAAATTCACTGACAAAATCAAAGATTTTCCCCTTTCCTTTGGTCATTTAAATGTGACTAAATGCTTAGCACAGTTTAACTGTTAATATTACTGCTGTTAGCAATGTCTCAGTCCTCTCCCCATCTTAGTCAGCTCTCATCCCATTCTACAGAACACCATAGGCAAAGGAGATCACACTCCTTAAACTGAATTAGGATCTTCGCTAGGCAGACACAATCTAAGCCATCCTTTCTGTCCACAAGGAATAAGATGAGATGTTTTGGCCTCCTTGCCATTTGTGCCATTCAGGTGTTTTAACTAACACATTCTACTGGAATTCATAGCTCAATATTTCCAGTGTATGACCGTTTTACGCCTACACAGTCCTGTTGAACAAATATCACATTTTTATGACCTGTCTGTACTTTTCTGTCTCACCCTCTCTTTACGCTATATAGTTGTCCATAAAAGGCAATCCATGGAGTGCAGAATATAATACTGTCTTGAAGGTTTCTGTAGTGGTGGCTTACCTCTGGTTTTTGACCTTCTAGGTGAGCGTGAGAGCCACAGTATAAACACTGGAAATGAGGTTAGCCATCCCTTATTTATTATGAATTCTAATTGACTGATTTAATGATGAAGACTACTACTTTAATTGCGGTCTATTTGGGAACTCTCTTTGCTGGGAAATACCATTGCAGACAAAGACCTTGCGCACCACATTAATCTTCAAAGCGGTAGTTCATTAACTGCACTAAGCCTTGCAGGACAGTTCATTATTCCTTTTCCACCTGCTTGCTCGGGTTGAGGATTCTCTGATTGATATCTTATTGGTTCAAGCTGTTTTTTTGGTCCATAACTGCAGCACAGATAACTAATCAGCAGTTTAACCTTTTTCAGATCCAGATGCAGAGACATTACCAGGACCCGCAGGACCTAGAGGACCTCCGGGCGAACAGGGTAATGTATTTAACATAAAAAAATACACTGCTGCAAAATGGGAATTATATGATGGATAAAAGGAGTTCTGGTAACGATGCAGGCGGCTGAATTCTGAACCAGTTGAAGCTTGTGGAGAGTTTTGTGAGGGAGACCAAAAAGCAGGGAGTTACAATAAACCAAACGAGAAGTGACAAAACTGTGAACGAGGATGGCAGCAGTGTGGGGGTAAGAGAGGGACGGAGGCAGTTGATATTACAAAGATGAAAATATGCAAACCGGGTAATGTTATTGATATGAGATTGAAAAGAAAGATTACTGTCAAGGATGACACCCAGACTCTTAACCTGTGGAGAGGGGGAAACGGAACAATTATCAATGTCAGTAGAGATACTGTCAGTTTTGGATAATGTTGAT
Source organism: Hydrocynus forskahlii (assembly GCA_037974365.1). Lineage (NCBI taxonomy): Eukaryota > Metazoa > Chordata > Actinopteri > Characiformes > Alestidae > Hydrocynus > Hydrocynus forskahlii. Next base: position 10,231 of record JBBPCX010067323.1, on the reverse strand, counting down.
TGGTACCAATAAGGAGAACTTCCGTTTTATCACTGTTTAATTTAAGGAAATTTGACAAAAAACTGTTTTTTATTTCTGTCAAGCAATCAGTAAAGGAGGAAGGTGGGAGATTGGAAGTGGGTTTACTGGTAAGGTAGAGCTGGGTGTCATCTGCATAACAGTGAATACTGATGTTGAATTTACGGAAAATATTACCAAGGGGAAGGAGATAAATGATGAAAAGGAGGGGCCCAAGGACAGAGCCCTAGGGTACACCTGAAATAACAGGGGCAGGCTGGGATATAAAAGATTTAAGTTGAATAAACTGAGTGCGGCAAGAAAGATAGGACCTAAACCAGTGGAGGGGGTTGTGAGTAATACCAGTGGCGGATAATCTATTTAGAAGGGTGTTGTGACAAATGGTATCGAAGGCGGTACTCAAGTATACCACATCGTTTCACACAAGTCTTTTTGCATATGTGCTGGGCTTCAGTCCACAAATCAATCACCACTACCACCACCACCACCACCACCACCTCTACCCCCGCTCCCATCAACAAATCAAAAACTCATTGGCAATTTTGCATATCAATCAAATGATGCTTTCTGGACAACAGCTGGGTCACAGCTGCCCACAGCACCATCTAGTGTTCTGACAGTAGTTTCAGCATTGCAGTGCCATCCATCTATACTTTACTTCCTACTTTCTTTTTAAAATTCCTCATTCTCTCCCTCTTGTTCATATTCCAGGTCCCGCAGGGGCGACAGGGCTAAGAGGCCCACCCGGACCCCCTGGCTCTGCTGCTAACATTACAACACAGCAGTCTGCTTTCTCTGTGCAATTCGGCCTCCCCTCCTCCTCCAGCCGTACCAGAGTCATCATTTTTCGCAACACAATCTATAACCAACTGAATGACTACAACACAGAGACAGGCCAGTTCATCTGCAGGGTGCCGGGTGTTTATGATTTCACCTTCTTCTTATCATCATCTCGGAACGTGGGCACCGTGACGCTGCAGCACAACCGCACTGTGGTTCTGAGCAGCATCGCATCTGAACAAGTTCCTGGCAGACTGACATACAGTGGACAGACGGTACTGCAGTTGGCTCAGGGATCCCTTATACGCCTAGAAGCCACTCTGGGCAGCAGTGGCATCGCTACTGACAGCTACTTCATAGGGCATCTGCTCTTTACACCCTGAAGAAGACTCCATTTTAAACTCATTTAATGCACACGCACATCCCCCATACCTCTTCTCAGCTTAACTACACTTTCTGTTCTTTGCTAAAATTCCTATGTTCTCATTCTCGTTTCCCAGGTACTAAATAGTAGTCTCACATATGCTGTTCATCCACAGCCACCACAAAGCAGTTTAAGGTTCTGTTACATTTATAATTGTGTAATTTTGTTCTGTGAATGTTTCCAAGTAAGTTTGAAGGTTGTAATTATCTGTACTAATACTTTTGTTAATTGAAATTATGCAGGTCTACTAGTGCTGTATAGTGCTTCAGTAAAAAGTCATTCTCTGTCAAATCTGTTTTAAAAAATCAGTAGTTTACTGCACCCTTGCATTCAGTTGCACATTCATATCTGCTGTCTTATTGTTTTACTAGAAGAAATACAAATAAAGGAAAATGCAAATATTAGTTTGTCTGTGCAATTTATAAAAGAAAAAAAAACATTTATGACTCGTTAATGAACAGTTATTAGGAAACTGCAACATGTTCTCATTTTTTTCCATCATTTTGAATTTTTGGGCGCGACTAAATTAGGTAGGAAATCAGGCAAACCTGCTCCTCAACAAACACACACAAAAAAATGCTGAAATCATTGGACAGTTTTAAAGATGTTCAAAGTACCATGATGCCAATCTACAATATATAATCAATCTCTAGGTTCTCCTTCTGCTAATGCTTTACCAGGGAAGAGAGGATGGAGATGAGGTTCTACCGCGCAAGTAAATGGCTGGGAGACAATCCACTGTTTTGCGATTCTGGAAGTGTTTAGGATATGTGCACATGGAGACTAATTTTTTCCGATACCCAGAAAATCACAGAGATTTAGCAAAAAACAGTAGTTAATCAGTAGTTAATCTCAGAGGGAAACGGAGAAAAACAGACATAAAATCGCACCGGGACCCCAAGAAATTTACTCCTGACTATTTTGTTCGGATGAAGGAGACTCTTAGCATCTTGCTAAATAAGGTTATTAATTTTCAAATAAAATCAAACTTGAGCTCTATCCTACAGTGCCATAAAGCAAAGACATCAGACTACTGAGACTAGCTCTTAGAAAACACTAACTCTTGTGGGTTTTTTTCAGGTTTTTCTTTGTGTCAGTGTGGACAGAAACACTAACTCTTATCTTATACTTGACTCATAAGATATAAGAGGAACTGCACTGCAGCAGAACATCACACCCCACTTGTCAGATGGTTGTGTATAAAAGCACTGAAGAAATTTTTCATTTTTATATTGTCCAAACCTAAACATTACCAACAAATCAATAGAAAAATGTTTTATATTATCTGTTATTTGAAGTGTAAACATTCAGTTCCTTCAGATCTTTTGAAGGTTCAAAGGTAGTCCTGTGGAGAAGACTTTATTCATTATATTGGTCTTAGTATTGTTGTGCAGTTACCAGTGCAGTTAAGTGGTACAGAGTGTTGTTTGCTTGGTTAGGTAAAAACCCACTTTTCCTGTTTGTGCCTGTTTGGGATTTTGATGGCCAGAAATAACAGAGCTTGTGCTGAAGTGGTGCAACACAAAGTGCAACATTCAAATTACTACATACTTCACTAAACCCACAATTCAAACATAAAAAAAAACAAACAAAAATATTCCTACCCCATTTCTTATGTACTGTGATAGCTGAAGGCAGCAGATGCCAAAATAAATTAGATGCCAGCACTGCTAGTATTAGCAGATATTTAAAAAAATGGCAACACAAGTTATCTAAAGTGGAGATTTACTTACAGTGGGATGCCTTTTGCTACTACAAGTCAAGAACAAATACTCTTAACAGATGAGATTCAGAGCAGATCTGCATTTAAATCTCACAGCCCTTGTTCCTGACAAATTGTGGCTGCAACTATGCAGGTTCAGACAGCGCTCACTGCTACTCCTACTGTGTATAAGTGTGTGGCGCTATCCCTGTAAGATGGCACTTGGATATTTTGGTTTAATCAGACAGTTCTTGGTCTAAAAGTTCCACTGCATGCAGTCCAAAGCTTTTCTAGAATTTCCCATTGCCTGGAATTTTTGGGATTTTTGAGGCTATTCTTTGAACAAACACAGTTCATTTGTTCAGTTCAACTCTTGTGTCTTTATATCAGCTTCCCACTCATATGGGAGCAGGAACACATTTGGGCAACTTGAGGTTGAACTTTTGAAGATGCTTGATGTCCTACCATCAATTGCCAGTAGAGGGAAGCAATACTGGTCTTACATGTCCAACATGACCACTATGTAAAGGCAGATTTGAGCCAAAGACCCACATTCTTTTGTGCTGTGATCTCTCTACTGCAGTCTGATTGTATAAACCATATAATACTTAGGGGGCTGTTTCTCACTTACTGTTATTTCTTACAGCCTTGTGCGATATGTGGAGTTACGTCTTTTGGATGGATTTTTTCAGCCATCTCTCTCGTTTGTATGTAATTGAGAATTTCTTAATTTGCCCTAATGTCACTGTCAGACTAAACTGTCTTTTTTCTCTGCTACAGCCTCCCTTCCCCTGCACCACTGGGTCCAAAAGCATCCACCATCACTCCATTCTGGCTGAGAGCTTCAAACAGTGCTGCTTTGCAAATCTGCATGGGCTTTCTGAAGTGCTCCTCCAGGCCACATGTAATGTTTAGTTTTCTGTCCGCAGTTCTGAGGAGTCTTGCCGTCGCCACGATACAATTATGAGATACTGGTTTACAGCCATCCATAGAATGCGATCCTGGTGCACGATTTTTCATGAGGTAACTGAAAAAAAAGACAGAATGGAATTCCAGACATGTACTTTCGTTGCGTTAGAAGGGGAAGTTCCTGTTCTGGATCACCTCGACTCCACCCTTTTCTTCTCTGTGATTTCTTACCGAATTCAGCATACACATGCAGAGTGCCACGTAGGCCCCTGTGTGTGTGTGTGTGTGTGTGTGTGTGTGTGTGTGTGTGTGTGTGTGTGTGTGTGTGTGTGTGCATATTGAGACTTCGCTCTTAGACTCTGAGTAATGGAAACCTCCTGTTTGTGCAGGAAAAATCAGCTGAACTGGTCTGTGTGGAGCTCCACAGTTTCACAGGAATTTTATGTGGTAAAGAACAAGACAAGAAGCATGTGTGAGAGTCTGGGCTATTACAGTTCATCTAGTATCTCATCTATCCTCCTTGCTGCTCGCATTTGTCAGTGTCCAAAGGATCATGGAGGTGCCACTGGCTAGAAAAATATCATGCAGACAGAGCGGAAAACAGATACATGGGTTACTGGAGGCTTGTAAAACTCCTCAAATTGAAAGTGGGAAAAACAAAACTTCCCGGAGCGCATGGCCGTTCCGTTTTTGGAATATTTCACCTCAGTCTATTATAAGCAGTCTCATAATAAAGCTTGGGAACAATGTGTTTCCACTGTGTTCCAACTGAGTAAAGTGTGTCGCCTGAGTGAGTGAAGACATGCTAGGGCTACTCTCCATCTTTATCCTCTGTAGAAGAGGGATTGTCAACCTTTTCCAACTCAAATACCACCTGTTACAAAAAAACAGAAAGCACAATGACCCACAGAAGAACAAAACAATTTTTTTGGGCAAAGTTTTCTTTTTCTTCATTGTGTTGTCTCAGTCTGGTGACTTTTATTTAGCCTATTCTTGCAATATATTTGTGGTTTGTCTAATTCTGTTAATATTTAAATTGTTTGATTTTAAAATGTTGAAGACTTTTTGTATTCTTACCTATTTAGACAATTTTTCACTTTTTAAAAGTGCCATTATCGGCCCAAAAATATTATCGGGGGAGCTGGTGCCCTGGTGGTTAGGGATATTGTGATCGTAAGGTCAGAGGGTCATGGGTTTAAATCCCAGGATTGCCAATGGCACTGCTGAGGTCCCCCTGAGCAAGGTACTGTCCCCACACACTGCTACCCAGGCACTGCAGGAACCATCGCCAAATCTCCCCAGGCACTGCCTCGCTGGCTTCACTTGGGTGAATGGTTTAAATGCAGAGGACAAACTTCACTCTGTTCACACTATGTGCTGTGCTGTATTCCCACGTGACAAATGGTTCTCTTTTACTACTGCTTCTCCCTGAGAATAGTCCAATGGACCGCTAGAGGGTGCTGAACAAGATGCGGGTATTTTACCCTGCAACAGCCTTCAGGCAAGTTAGCTGTTTCCACCCTCAGTGCCCTTTGCCATGGCCAGCTGTTTGAACATGCTGCCCGAGCCTGCAGGTCCAGCACTGTTGTGCCTTCACGCAGCCTTCTGCATGCTTACCCAGGCCTTTGTGTTAGTGTGTCACAAGAGGAGAATTCTAGCAACGTGGACTGAAGATCTAGGTTAATAGCTTGCAGATGTGGTTCCACCACTAAAGAGTGGTTCATGCCGCCAACGCAAGGGGAGCCTGACATTCAGCTGAAAATTGCACAAAAATATGAAAAACAACAATGACCCAGTGAAGCTGGTTACGCTCAGCTGATGCTAGTTGAATTTACTTTTCCCCTCTTTAATATTGTCCCGAGGTTGAGATCAGGACAGGATGCTTTTGTTATTGATGCACAGAAAGCAGGCAGTCACAATGGAATGCTTTATTTAGGTATTTGATTCTGGCTTAGTGGACATGGGCAGATATTCTGGGCTGCCTGAACAGAGTAGCTCAGGAAAGTCAGTCATGGTGCAGAAAAACACTTACTTTTTCCAAATGAATGTAGAAACAGATGGAAAAAGGGTAAAAAAATTTGTGCAGGACATTAAAATATGTCCTTTGGTCAACATCTTTCCGTTTCACATCCGTTATTCTTTCCTGTTTTCGGTTCCGTTTTGGTGCAGATGAAAAACGTGGATGTTAATGGCTTTTCAACATTCATCACAAGTTATACTGGTGCACATTTTACATTTAGTCTTGGTAGAGCATAAAGCCAATGACTATTTTAGCACACTGGGTGAAATGTCTGCTCTGCTACGCAAAAACTTTTGGAGGGAAAGTGCATTTTTGCAGAGTAAAGTCATGCTCCCTGTCTTACAAAAGCAGTCAGTTGAGATCGCATGATTTTCCTCTGAAATGTGTTGCAGACTACTTTAAAATGCTGGTCATTTGCTCCTCTAAAAGAATGCTCTCATTTCTCATCATGCCATTGCTGCAGGCTTCTTCGCGTATTGCAGTTAGGAAAATGCAGCTGATACTAATAAACTTGCTTATCTGACTGCCCAGCGGAAATATCCTTCTGCACACAGTACCCTGAATGAACCCACTGTTTTTGTTGTTTTATTTTCTTAAATAGAAACGGCCACTTTTTGTTGATGAGACTCAAGCAGCCTTTCCCATTTAAACATGCAGCCTGTGGGTCATTTAATAGGGTCTTTAATAGCAGGATACATTAGTAATATTATTTGCATAAGACTTTATAACTGTTTGCAGGCCACTACTCTGCATATGATACCTCCATCTATAAATGTTTCACATAAAACAGATGTAGTTTATGTGATTTACATTGTTATTCATCTTAATCAATTCTTTTTCTATACACACTAAAATGTGTTTTGGTAAAATATGCCCCCTAGTGTCTGATGTTTATGAGTGTCTGTGTTTATGATGTGTGTGTGTGTCTGCTCTGTGTCGAACTGGTGACCTGTCCAGAGTGTTTCTCCTCCTTGTGCGCTGTAAGTGCTGGCTAGACAGCGCTTAATGAGGGAATGACGTGAAACATAAAGGATATGAAACATAAAGGATATGTTTCAAAATGAAACATAAAGGATATGAATTGCTCTCATCAAGGAATTCAAGCTAAAAGGTTAGTTATTAATGTGGTTTTATGAACTCAGGAGGACCACAAGTCCACTGGATACTGTCCGAGTCCCTGCACACAGGTTAAGATGCTATACTATAAAAACCAAACAGTGCAAAGCTGACAGTAATACAAATATTCACAACTCTAGTAGTAATTTGGAATTCACAAAACTATGCTACACACACAGTCGGCATTCTAATTAATTCCTCACAGCCACCAAAGAAAAGTACAGTAAATTGCAAATACCAACAAATGTAGGATGAAGACCAAGCAAGTGCTGTACAGACAGCAAAAAATCGCCATCTGATGAGTAGGCTTCAGTTTGGTTCTGCCAGTGACTCAAAAGTGAACCACACATAAAATCTAAAACAGGACAACCCCGACAGTTCACCCCTGATTGTGAAGATATAATGCACCAAAGGCCACAGCAAGCATGAAGCCAAACGGGAGAAACTGTCTGTGGTCAAAAGAAATACACGAGAATAAGCAGCCCTTAGAGCTAAAGATGCACAATCGGCAATTGTCCAAAAAAATTATTGCTCAGTTATTTTGGCTGATCTGTGTTGCATGTTCTGACATCCATAAAGTGAGCCAGCTACTAAAGACAGCATTTAGACTCCGACATTAAAATCTAAATGTTTAAACAAACAGGCCTAGTATTTAACTATCCCAGCAAGAAAATATATATAAATGCAAAAGCACAACTGTTCCATTGCAGCCCTGGTACTCCAAAACCTACTAGCACATCCTGTGCTAGTATCAAGCATGGGTTAGTCCAGTAAGTTAGTTTTTTATTATTCATTGTCTAATCATGAACATCATTACACAGTAGCAAGAGCATGACTAGTACACTGTTAACAGCTGGAATGAATGTGTATCTTGGGTGATCCCATCACAAGTGAACAGCTATAAGTACAGATGTGAACACATTCGGGCCACATATGGCTACAATCTTAGCAGAGCGTACCTGAAAATGTCCTGAGCCACACTGAGAAAACTGGCTACTCAACTGACATCCTGTGCATAAGTGAAAGCGTGTCCTCGTTCACTTTTCCAGTGGAGTCATATTAAGTATTTTATTAAATATCACATTACATTTTTAGGTTCCGGCAGACGCAGCATGGAAAGTGCTTTGCTCCCTCCACAGTACATCCTATCTAAGACTTGAACGGGGTTCCCATACCTTCTTAATCATCAAAGTTAGGGACTTTCCAAGGACTTTTCAGGCCCCATTTCCTTAAATTCAAAGACACCAACATGGCAAGTTCACTTAATGGTAGCTTTCTTGCATGTTCGTCTCTGTTTAACCTGCACTGATCAATTTCTGAGGCAGGTGTTGCATGAAACAAAGATGCACAGACTGCACACAACACACGTTGAAAGATACACAACACACGTTGAAAGCTGGACATTGCCTATTTACCATTATGTTAAAAAAATTGAAAAGAACCAGCACATTCAATGACCCTTGTGTACTTAAAAACACTTTCAAGGATTTCAAGTGTTTATGTAGGGAGTAGTGCAAGAAGGAAAAGATGTGTTCTCTAAATAGATGAGTCTTCAGGAGATTTTTGAAAATGGAGAAGGATTTACATGACAGTCATGACCAAAACATGCAAAACGGCATCCATTTGAAGAATATATGAAGATTTCAATGAGCAGTTAAAACAAATAGAGTAGAATGCTTGAGACTCCATTGAGTAATGGCAGTCTGAAGACTACTGTAATGCCTGGGACTCCTCAGAGAAGACTCTCTGAATACAGAGTGGCCAGAGGTCTTTGGTGCCAAGGTATAAAGAGGTCCTGAATAATGATGGCTATGTGAAAACCTGCTGGTGCAGGACTGAGTCATTACACCCAATAGTCTTTCAGCTCCAGCAACATTAGCAAAGACTTTATTTGGTCCACATTTGATAAGTCACTCCCCTTACATTGCAGGATGGAGGCATTCTTAGTAGGATCTGTTGCAGAGCTGAGCACTCCTCGGGCCAAGGCTTATCTGACAGGGTGGCTGACTTTGGGTTGAAGCCAGCAAACACTTCCTGCCTCTGGGACCTTATAATATGTTACAGCTCAAGTTAACAGTCTATACAAAGAAGGATATATGTCACCATCTGAAACAGCAGTTAGATCCTTAATAAAAACTCTCTGCAGGGACCACATGTTCAACACTTACCTTGCAACTTTAGTGATATACAAACAGCCAGAAAGAGAAAAAAATTCCCTTATAGCCACAGGGCTCTTAGCTATTAGAGGTTTAACAGTACAGATACTTACAGGATAAGTGTGACTTTTGATTATGAGGTATGTTTTCAATATGTTATGCTCTTCCTCCCAGTCCCAGCATACTGGACTTAAACAAGCATTGTTTACCTGCTACTTAGCTGGGGCACATATTTATACTAGAACTGGACCACACTGAATAAAGTGAAAAAAGCTTCCACTCAAACACGATAACCACCTGTGATAAATATATTTATTTTTTTATTAGAATCCCACAAAATTATTCTGTTCCGTGTGCAATACTTGTTCAGTTCTGTGCCATACTTGAATATTTGCCAGCTGTGCAATATTTACAGCACAATGCACTCGTATAGATTTTATAGTTTTTAATGACTATGTAAGTTGTAAGTACTTCTGTTCATGAAGTGCCAAACTTGGGCTATACAATGACAATAAAAGCTTTCTATTCTGTTCCATTCTATTGTTTCTTCAGAGCAATTACATACTTAACAGATTGGTTTGACTCAAATAAATAAAAGCTCTCTGGTAGAACATCTCAACACCCACAGCGCCACCCTTTAATAATGTAACCTACAAAAAACAGAGGCCTTTGAATTTAAAAGCTTTCCAGGAAAAAGTTATCATTTTAGTATGAAAAAGCATTGCATAAGTCACACTCCCCTGCGTTCACTTAATTTGATAGGACACACGCCAGTGGCTTGTTCTGAAAACTTACAGTGGGAGACCATTTATTTCATTAATAGGATTGTTGAATCTCATCCATCTCTGTCATATTTTGCTTCCAAAGATCCAGACATTTTTATATTTTTAATGTAGTCTTGAGGAACAGCTTCTACAAGCTTCCTGAAGGACTTTCGAAGTCCAGTCCAGATTAGTTACCTGTTTTTTTGTTTGTTAAGCCACACAGTGACCTACGTATGAATTAATCAAGCAGACCAAAGCTAACTTATGTCCTGAACCAGTGAAGAAACAGGTGCAGATGATTCCAGATGATCAGGCGGTGATCAGTATACTGGTGGTGCTGAA
>JBBPCX010067322.1:0-13423 GCA_037974365.1 Hydrocynus forskahlii | reverse complement strand
AGAGAGAGAGAGAGAGAGAGAGAGAGAGAGAGAGAGAGAGAGAGAGAGAGAGAGAGAGAGAGAGAGAGAGAAAGAATGAGAGGGAGAGAGAACAGGGGAGAAAGAGAGAAAAATGGGGTGAGTGAATAATGGATGGAGGGAAAAAGAAAAGAGAGAAAAAAATATGAGAGAGATAGTGACAGGCAGATAGATTGATAAATAAGAGAGAGAGAATAAAAGGAAGAGAGAGAGACAGAGAGAGAGAGAGAGAAAAAATGGATGGAGAGATAGAATCAAGAAAAGGTGGATAATGAAGACAGAGCAATCTGAGCGAGAGAAAAAGGTGGAGAAAGGGAAGTGAGGGAGACAGAAGGGGAGAGGGGAATGGAGAGAATGAATGAGAAGAGAATGAGAGAGAAGAGAGAGGAGAGAGACAGTAGAATCAATGGGGAGAGAGAGAGAGAGAGAGAGAGAGAGAGAATGAATGAAGAGAGAGACATAGAGCAAGAGAGAGGGGAGACAGCAGGAGGAGAGAATGAGCAAAGAGTAGAGAGAATGAATAAGGAGAGAAAGAGAGAGAGATGGAGAGAGAGGGAGGTTTGTGAAGAGATGGAAGCGTTTAAGGAGGAGAGTGAAATCAGATTGTTGTGTTTTTCTCAGGAATGATCAGATCAGGTCTTTGCTGAGGAAACAGAGTGGTCACACTTTAATGGAGAGGCAAAAGTGTTCTGTCATACTTTCAGCACGTGTGTGTGTGTGTGTGTGTGTGTGTAGGTTGTTGTACTCGCCCACTTTAGGTTTGGAATGAGGAGCAGTAATGAGTTGAGGATGTGCATCAGCTCCTAATTCCAGCTAATTGCTCACTCAGTCTCCATCTTCAATTACATTAGGCCCAAGAGGACGGCACACTGAACACACACTCCGAGGGGCTTCGCTCCACTAACGCCTTTCCACACTGATGACATCAAGCTGCATCGGTTGTTTTACACTGCTGTTTTATTCATGACCCTGATACTCATAAACTTTATCACAACACTGCAGTTCAAGCACTCAACCCAGCTTTAACTGCTCCGCTTAAGTGATAAAAACAGACATAAACATCAAAACAACACACAGCAGGATTAATCAGTTAGCCAGATCATTTAAGCCTACACTTGAATGTGGTCCAACAGCAGTGTCCCTCAGCTTTTTTTCTAATGGACTGGCTTGTCTTTGGGCTTAACTTGTCCGGATACATTAAGAAATCCTGCTTTATGAAGTATCCCTCTCCAACAGTTCTCTTAAATGGTCATTCTCCAAGATCATGTAATTCCATTGTGATGCAGTTTACTTATTTTGGAGCAATTCAGAATTCTTTTGTAAAATAAATACTCTAAATGAACAAATAACATATCAGTTAATATGAACATTTTTTATCAGTAGTTGTATTTTACTTAACTCTACTTAGCTCTGCAAAAAAGAAACATTTGGCGCTTTTCCACTGGAACAAGAAACAGTGCTGTAGCGCGAACAAATGTTTTTCCCTTACAAATGAAGCAACCCGTACCTGAGCTGTGCCTGTGCTGCTTGATGGCAGGGCTAAAAGTGGGCCGCAGCTCAGCTGACTGTGTCACTGTTTTTTGATTGGTCGAAATGTTGCCATGCCAACAGACAGAAGCAGAATCAGGTTTTTTTTTTTTGTCCGTGCAAAAAAACAACAACGGAGACACATACTAACGACTGGGAAGTCGGCAGAGTACAAGCACTGCTTTTTATTTTGGCTGAAGATAAATTTCAGTGGGAGTTTTGTAACACGGTGAGAAATGTGAAGGTGCAACAGGACATAACTGTCAGGGCCTTAGAGCGGCCGCTAGAGGCTGCCTTTGTTTGAGTTAAGTTTTGTTATATACTTTTATTTTGAAATGTCATTAGGGGCCTCATTAGGTGCATTTAGTTCAGCTGTGTTTTGTTTAGGTTAAATGATTGGGTTCTGTTATTGGTGGTTTGGGGTTTTTGGGTCTTTTATTTTGACAGGGTTTACGGGGTGTGTAGAGGACAGCTGAGTTGGCATGAGCATGAACGTCTGCCGAAGCGCCCGTCCTCATTTGGGGAGAAGGGGAAAACGTGATAATAACTAACATGTTAACTGGGTTAGGTATTCGCCACATGGCTGATCAATGACAAGGAAACGCTAAAAACAATCAAACGAGACCATAACAAAAAATAAAAGACCATAATGATAAAAACAGCTCTGACTGAAAAAACTTCTCGCTGGTTGAACTCCATGGACACAGTTCTGGCAAAACGGCCGGCCGTAAGCTGTGGGGAGAGAATTAAGCTGCAACTTCTGTGCCATCGCAGTTTAGGTACAGCACGGTTCCTGTAGACCTATGTGTATATTGTCACCCTTCTGAGGAAACTGAGGAAAATGAGCTCTGTTCTTATAAGCTGTCCTGCATTTTGTCAAATTAAAGAATCAGTCTAGGCTGAAACACAAACAGTGTGAATGGGCGGGGCTAAACTGCTGCAGACTGGAAAGGTGCACAAATGCAAACTCATGGATTTTTGTGATGTCACAGAAACAATGAATGTGAAGCTTAGTTTTAAAATGAAGATCATTTGGACTAGAAACTGAATTTTTTATATTGACAAAAAGTAGAACAGAATTCCAAACTTTTGAACTGTATTTTGAGACAAACTGATTTAGGCTTACCCTAAGGTTGAACGGGTTTGTTGATGAGGGTAATAAAGCTGTAAAATACAAGAAAAGATGTATTTGTTGGTGAGAATGGATATATAGCACTATGCAAAAGTCATTTCTTTATATTTTGCACATATGCACAAACGTATTTATAAATACCGTATGTAACACTGAGACAGGTTGTATAATTCTACAAGCTTTAATTAAAGTCAGTATTTGATATCATCACTGTTATTCTTCAGCACAGCTTGAAATTTCTTGGGCAAGCTTTCTTGTAATTTCTTGAGGTGGTCTTCAGGAATAGTTCCCCCAGGCCTCTTAAAGGACATTCCAAAGCTCTTCTTTGACCTCCTTTAGTTTTGTTCTCTGTCAAAATAATAATACACTACTCAGTTGAGATCTGGGCTATGGGGGGATTCATGACTGATGGTGTTTTGATCTATCTAGATGCTTTGACTGCATTAACAGCATGTTTGGGATTGTTGTCATGCTGAAAAATGAAGCTGTTGCTGATCAGGTGCTTTCCAGATGGTGAGACTTTTGAATAGTACTACAGGTCAGTTGCGTTCAGATCACTGCGTTCATATCAATTCATTCCGGTGCGACAGTGCATTTATACCCAGATCTGTCCCGCAGTCTGTCTCCTCTTCTCTTTTTTGTGCCCCTCAACCCATTCCCCATCCACCCTCTGAAGATACTTATTCAGGACATGAACGGTCCAACCTGCATCTAATAAATATTGACAAGAGCGGGCGTTTCTGAATGCCAATGATGTCCGCTGGCTAAAGCCTAACACAAGCCCGCATTATTCATTAGACTATTTCTAAGTGTGCTGCAGCTGGAATGAGCTGTTTGGTTCTGAAATGGGACGAAGGGTGAGGTCAGAAGTGAGTGGCTGTGACGCCACAATGCCGGTAATGACTCTGCCTGCCATCGTTCATTGGCCACAATGATGACGACAACTGTGCTTCGTTGTTTGGTGACCTTAATCAGGTTGTGTGTCCCTGACCTTCAAAGTTTGATCAATGATGCCTGACTGGAACCCCTGCCATCACCCCACCTTCTTTCCACCCAAACCCCCCCTTTTGTTCTCCTTTCTCTAGGAAAGGACAAATATATTGGGCTTTTTCTTGAAGACTGTCTCCAAGGACCATACAGTTGGCGCAGGTTGGCTCCTTTATTGGTGAATTTGTTTTTTTTGTGGTGTTTTCACAGTTGAATATTTGACCAGATATTTTGAGTGAAAGAAAGAGTGCCGTGGACATTAACCAGTGCAGGAATCAACATCAAATCTGAAATAATGACCTTTTCTACTAAAGCTGCTTTGTGACAATGTAGACCCTTTGGCTTTGTATTCAGCCTTGGCATAATTTAAAAAATTCCATTCCTCATCAAGACATCAATATCCCTCAGAAACATCTATCCCAGAAAAACTGGTCCACCCATTAGTTATTGAGTTATTGAGCTTACTAAGGAACTAGTGCATCTTCTACAACTGGTACAAAATGCAGCACCATTTTTGGTGATATATATGTCTGATATATTGGTCAGACCCTAGTTTATATCACAGTTGTTTAATATGATTGCTATAATAAAGAAATGGGCGAACATTAAAAGGAATGCAACTTACACAAGGAGGTTTTTTAAAATTATTTCATATATTGAGGAGTAGTTATGGGAAGATATGGGTCTCTATCTTCTCATTCAGCAGGCAAAACCAAGCTATGTTCTTCCCCTTTATTGAAAAGTGTATTGAAAAGTTTAAAGTGTAAATTGTTCCCACAGTCTTGTCATTTTAATTTGGAATACTCATTAGTTTCGAAGCTCGCTTGAGCGCATCTCTTTTTCTCCCAGCAGTCACATTAGAAAAATACTTACTTCATATGGGCCCTTTACTATTGATGATTCCTGCCTTGTGGTAATGCAGGTTGCGCCTGACGGACGCCCTCCTCAGCAGGAATCAATCATTGTTAATCGGCCCAATGTGTGTGAAACATGGATAGATTGCGTAATAATTTTGTTCCATTCACTCGTGGACTAATTGTTTGCCTCAACAAAAATGAACTTATTTCTAATCCCATGGAGTTTTACGAAAACATACATTTCGTTATATAGTGATTACGTTGATTGTTTAGTGATTGTGGTGGCATTCCATTCTTTCAGTGACCACCGCCGTGGACGGTGTGTGGGCATGAGTGTGGACCTTCTCATTATCCCATGTAATTCGCTGGATGTATGTCCTCCACACTGCCACATTGGTATGCTGGACACGTTCTGTGTGTGTGTGTTCACCCTCGCGCTTCATCCTGGCCTGTTTGGTAATGCTCGTAACCTGACACTCCTAATGCCGCTCCACGCTATGCTAAAGATCGATCCCTTTCCTGAGCTCTCTCGCACACCCACTGAGCGGCCTCGCCAATTCAGCCTCATTGAGGAGAGCTGAGCCGTCTGGACTGGAGCGAATTGAGCCTGAACTCCCACCAATTCCTGCGTCACATCCACCTTAATGTCTGCTGGCGAAGGGATGGGCTGGGTCAGGGTGGGAAATCTGCTCTTTTTAAAGAACATGTCAGAAAGCAGTAGAGCTGCATCCCCAGCTAGCGACTCAAATGCAATAGTCTACTCTAATGGGACCAATCAGAAGGATTATATCTGTGTATGAACTGGGCCACTCATTTAGGCGTTTTTTTTTTTTTATCACTCTGATTTGCTGTCAGATTTTCCTTTTAGGTATGTGAGCCTTAAAGCTGCTGTGTTTTTGTTGACTGACTGGTATGTGTTTTGTGTGGGACTGTGTGAAGGAGTAAGAGTGGCCTCTGCCGTTCATTTCTTCCCTCAGGGAATGTGGCCAGTCACACCCCAGGACATTGTTCATGGACGGACATGGCAGGATTGTGACTGGACCTGAACCATATCTCATGTGACTACTTTTCAGATCATGGTTTATATGTGCTCTGATGCTTCTTAAAGCCATACATCTGGTTGATTTGACATGATATTCAATGTGATATGACATCTGCTATGATGTATAAAAATTCTATTCTATATTCTATGTTCTAAGGGCACGGATTCTATTAATAATGGTTCAAATGCAAGGCTCATAGTGTGCTATACTAAACCGCTGTGTATTTGCCCAGCTGGAAATATGCGCCCCGCTGAGTGGCTCTCCATCTTTCTCCAACTATTTTCTTCTTTTCATTCTTCGTGTAGATCCTTAGGTCTTCACGCTGAAAAAGGTTTCTTCAGAATATTTCATTTGCAAAAAGAAAGTTAAAAAGAAATTCTTTGATTATTCTTTGGCATCTTTCAAAAGACAATTTTTAGCACCTTTTTTTTTTCTTGTACTCACTGTGATCCTGCTCTGGAAATAACAAGGTCAAGCCACTGATTCAGGAGAATATGAGGATTTTCATGCGGGGATTAGTCTAAATAGAAGCTCTTTTAAATGAGCTCTCCAAATGCTTTCCACATAGATACATTATTTCTTCCCATTCAGACAGAGAGGAGAGATGAACAGCAAAAGAGGGGCAAACTAAAAACAACATGTGGAAAAACATACAGAAACGAGTCGTTAGATTGGAGATTTGCCCCAGATCAGAAGTGCCATGCTGCTGCTGTTTGCTCTGTGTGTGGTATGTCTTACACACTCACTGAGGGCCATTGAGCAATGTGCTGGGTTAATAGCCTCTAAGCCATCAGTCTTTCTGGCCTTCTCAAAGCTATCATAACAAAAAAAAACCCCTCAAAAGTCATCTCACAAGCATCTTATCATCGGAGAGCCTGGTGGGTTTCATTGCTTAGTTTGGCCAAGTGTTTGGCTTCTTTGAAAATATGAATCCTTCTTTGAAAATATGGGAAATGACCAAACAGACCGTTGCAGGGGCAGGCTACTGTCGAGAAGGTGCTGCAAGAAAAATACATCAGTTTTAAGAAAGTGGTATGAGTTCTTTAACACGCAACAATACCCCATTCACTAAATGCTTATGATGT
This sequence comes from Hydrocynus forskahlii, assembly GCA_037974365.1. NCBI lineage: Eukaryota > Metazoa > Chordata > Actinopteri > Characiformes > Alestidae > Hydrocynus > Hydrocynus forskahlii. The sequence goes on along the minus strand of JBBPCX010067322.1, from coordinate 6,774 downwards.
AATTCAGATTCCCAATGGACATTTAATACTTTAATATTCATAAGTTATAAAATGGACGGTGTCCTAAACTTAGATTGTTCACTCCTTTTAATGCCTGGAGCACCGAGCTGAAGCAGAGCCTCCAACTTTATCATATACACTGAGCTCTCTCTCTGTGGCTTTAAGTCACACAGGCTAAAAGAAAAGGATAACTTGGTCTCCATTACTACTCATTGGATTGAATTTTTTTTCCTCTTCGTCTTCTCTGTGGGAGAAGGTAGTGAAAAAGATATAAAAACATTCAAATGTAAAAAAAAAAACTTTTTAAAAAGTCATTAAAAGATGACAAATTTGTGTGAATTAGTTCAGGACTGTAGATGGTAATGTGTTAAATCACACACACACACACACACACACACACACACACACACCTAAAACACATAAAATCACCAAGTCAACTGAACGCTTGGGTACAGATCATCTCTTTCTATGTTCAATAAACAAATATTAAACCTCTTAAACAATCTAAATGATTACTCTCTGTAATATATTGAGAAACTGCTATTTCAAAATGTAGATATTTAAATAGCTGTAATGAAAATGGCAAATAAAGAGGCATTTCTCTTTCTTCTCTTCTCTTGTCTTCTGCTGGTGCTGACCTCAGAGCTATGGGTCGTGGCGCTACTTCTGAAACCCTTAATCATCCAGAACTTGTCTGCTGTTTTTCTTCTTGTTTGGGGAGACACTCTTTCTTTTGCTGTTTTGTTCCCATAGCGAGGCTTGAGCTGAGCTGTGAGCTGTAAATACAGGACAGTGTCTTTCTGACGAGCCTCTACAAAACGAGAGAAATGTGCTCAAGAACACGATGAACTGATACTTTTGGTACATGCTGTGTTTGTTTCTTTTACTTCAGAGGGTGGAGAACTGATGTTATCGCTTTGGCGTGCCCTCTGTCACTGACTTTCTGAAAACCTTTTACAACAAAACTGCACGGAAACAGTCTTGTATTTTTCATGCGCTGTTTGTGCTTAAAAGGGTTCACCACTTCAGGAAGCCTTTTAGTCTCCCCCCAAAAAATTCATTTTCTGACTTCTGTCCATTTCCCTTCCTTCCATTTACTCAGCCATAACGAGCGCTTGCCCTGAATGAATAATAAATATGCTCTTTTCCGCTGGCGCCATCACATGCTTGTGTGGGTTAAATTAAATCAACATCTTTACACAGCAGATTAGCACCGCCCAGTGACTGATTTATTATCAATTGATGATCATTGCTTCCAGTTTTCATGCTCTCAGGCCAGGCACATCATGCATCTGCCTTCATTGATTGCAGCTACTTCAGGCTGCAATTAATGGCTTTTCTCTAATCTTGTTACGAGTTTAGAAACTGTTAACATGGTTTATATTAAGGCGACCACCTACAGAAGAACTTAACGAAGCTTACTTTTAAGCCTTTTTTTGGGAGACAAACTCTGTTAGGCAACACATCAGTTGTCATTTCATTGTTGAAGGCACATCCATTTTATATCCAAATGTCTTTTTTATTAAAAAGAGCAAATGTCACGCAAAACTGAATGCTAGGAGGCAAATGTTACAAACATTACATCCTAATGTCTATATTTTAACCAAGCTGAGCAACACATGATCTGGTCTGTGCCATACCACCCTCATATTTTAACTTTACTTCTTAATAATAGTTATAAACTCTGTACATTTAAACAGTGTATATCTAAAAGCAGACTTCTTTGGCCTCATTGCCGCTGCAAGAACACCCTGTACCTTCTACCCCCTGCCTTATGCACTATGTTTTGGTGCATTACTGTGAGGATCTGGTTGCATTCAGACATAAGAACACTGGTGAGTTCAGGAACTGATGCTGGATGATTAGTTCTTGAACCCACGTTCCACCTTTCTTCACTTTTCCTCGTTGATCCTCACTGGTCAGCTGTGGATAATGTATGGAACTCTTTTGTGGGTGCACAGCACAAAGGTTTTTTTTTTTTTTTTTGCTTAAATGCATGTTTTAAAATACGTAGCAAGATGTCCAGGCTAGGTTATGTTTTTCAGTTGCTCTGGAGCATGCATTATACCACAGACAGCAATGAAATACAGCACACTTTCAAGAACCCCCTTATATCCCTCTAGGGGATGCTCGGCATTGGGCTGGATGATTTGGCTCCAGCTCCTCCAGAGTGTCCTATTGTTTTTCTATTACTTTTTATGGAGATTATACAAGCTGTGTGTGTCAACTATTGAATGCCTGTGGCAGCAATGGGTGACGTGAATAGCAGTAGTGGTGATGTTTGAAGCAATTGGTTATAAAAATAATAAGGCTGCCAGCTGTTCATTGGGTGGAGGTAGTTTTGAAGCCCTGGTAATCCCTATTGTCTAATTAATTGCCAGGCCTCCGCTGGGGACTTCCGTCTGCCTCAGCAGCAGATGTCCGGGCAAGCGGAGAGGCCAGAGACATGTGTGTTTGACAGCGCAGGCGTTGCTTCTGTCCCTCGTCCTTGGCTTTCCCAGTGCTGCCCAGCCCACCTCCCTGCAACCTGACAGGCTCTCCGGCGCTGAAGCTCCGCCATTTCAGCAAGTGGTTCCTGTTTCTCATTGCTGTTATTATTGCCTACTCTCCCCTCAATAAAGCAATCTCCCCACTGTTTGCTTTGCGGAGAGGTGAAGGGCATTCGACAAAGTGAGCCATAAATCTGCGGGCCGAAGAGTCGTCTCTCCATAAACGCGTTCACATGCAACAGCAGCTGAAACTGGTAACCTTCAAAAAAGCCTCTTGTAGTGCCCTTTTAATTCTTTCCTATCTTTCTGCTTTGAGATATCTTTCTGCTTTGAGCATCATCATCATCATCATCATCATCTAGCAGCAAACTGTTATTAGGGCATTTCCTGCTGGAATGAGAACAGATGGCTTCTTTTCCTTTTCATCTCTGGCTTTTCAGACTTTTCTCTGCAGTTAAGAGAGTTAAGAGAGGGGACTTTCTTTAATTCAAAAGGATCTTGAAAGCGATCCAGCTGGTCCTGATTTTCATCCACATCACCGAGGACGGGAGACGCATAAGGGTCTAAATGAGAGACTCCTCTGCAACAATGCACAGAAACTAGCTCATCAGAGAGAGGGATAGGAAAGAGGAGAGAAGAGAGAGAGATAGAATCATCTGACAGGATTCAGAAGGGTACTCTTCTGGTTCCCTGTCCTGATTTCCTCTGAGTCTTGGTGTTGCGTACGGATGTTTGACGGGGCCTAAAAATATCCACCGCATCATGAGAGACCCCTGCCCCAGGATACGGGCCCCTCCGTGAGGGTGCAGGGCGTATGAGAGCTCAAGATCATGTGCTGCACATGATGCCTGCCCGGAAAACTGCGGCCTTGTGACTCCTTGGTCATTCTGTGAACTTTAAAATGCCACAAAGCGCACAGTAAATCAGGGTTGCAACGTTAAGCACTGCTTCTTTCTTTTCCCAGAGTGGTGTATTGTATACTGTTTATTATAAATGTTTTAGTTAATTCATTAATCACTCTATTATACCTTACCTGAATGTACCACACTGGTGATGATCTAATATAGTTTGTCATTAGGTGCTGTTTCGCTGTTGCAGCTATTGCTATACGTTACAGAACAGCAAAAGCTAGTCCACTGTTGTGAGGTAAAATGATACCCAAAGAATTTTTTTTTCAGATTTTTTTTTTACAGATTTTACCCTGGTCACTATATCATATATTTTACAGTTCTTCTTTTTGAATTTAGGGAGCTGTAGTGTATCATTCTCCAAAAATATCAATTTTACTGTAGAAAAATATGATTTATCTTGATATTTTGACAAAGCAAATGAAATTATGGAAAAAAGTGATTGAAGGTTTTGTTGACTGAATAAAATGTTTTGCTCGGACAGTGACAATCTAATCCTGTATGTGAACTTTTACCTTTTTTTCCATAATTAACCTCACTAACAGCTAATCAGCTGGCACAGTAAGCACAGGTGGAGTTTAGAAATGACTTTGACCCATTTAGTTAGGTCCGGAAGCTTCACTATTTTAGCCCAAATCCAGACTCATTTAGACCAAAAACGGAAAGAACACATTTTGCACGGTTGTCACTAGCTGTGGCCCGGGGCCTCCCAGCTCGATAATTACATGGTTAGCGAGGCTTTGAGGAATGGCGAGAAGTTAGGAGTTAGCCATTCTTTGCCCATACGTATGAGAAATGAAACCCGGCGATGGAAACGGCTAATGGAATTGGGTTCATTTTGCTATTCTGCCCCCGGCTTTTTTTGAAACGTGAACCCTCTAAAGTGCCTTGCAATCCAATCATTCCACGCCCAGTTGAAATAGCCACTTAGACTTATTAGCTGAGCAGCATCAAGGAAGCCACCATAGCTGTTTGGAACATCTTCCACCACTTTTAGTTGGATATAAAAACTGAAACTTGGCAAGCATGCTCACAGGTCTGGAAAGAGAAAGGAAAGGAGAGGGAAAACAGGGCAGGCATGGTTTTATATGGCTGTTAATAACAGATTCCGCCAGCGAAGAGGATGTTGTCTGTTTAAGAGTCATTGGTTTTGCTTCACTTGGTTACAAGTACAGGAGCCCACCTGGAGTCTGTCATGTGCTTGGATGAAGACACAGCTTTGGAAGGAGGCTCTGTATCCCTCTTTCTCTTTGTTCTCCCTCTCACCACCTGTCTTCAGGAAGAGGTAGAGTGCTAGGAGACCTGTGTGACACATCCCAGTGCTGACATTTTGGCAGATAATCTCATGTTTCATTTGTTTGTCAGGTAATAAATGTGCACAGACGCTTTTGGCCTAAACTGGATTTGTTATAAGAGAGATTTCCTGAAGTAGATCGTCTCCCCCGCAGTGTTCTGGCAGCCAAGGAAACTGATGGGAATCGGCTTTGAAACCCCCAGAATGAAGTGGTTTTTTTTTGTTTCCTAAAAATATCTGCAGAGACATACGCCTTTGGATTTTAATTTTATGCTTGATGAAATAATTATTTGAGGATAAAACCTAAAGCAATCTGTGTATTTCTTTTGGTGCTCCTGCCCTGTAGTCCTGACCTTAATGTGATAGTTTTAGGAAACATAAAATTAGAACAAATTCTATTTTCCCCTTCAGAAATGTATTCTAAGTGCTAGCATTGGTTAAATGGCACAAAGTAGACTTTACAAAAATATGAGTTCATACATATCTGAGAATGTGCAAGCTACTAACAAATGTAAAAAAACAAACAAATAGACAACCCCCCCCAGAAAAACCTCCGTGTCCTTTCCTTGGTGGAAGATGGGCTCAGATGTCAACTTTCCAAGGTAACCTTTAATTAGCCTCACCTTTCATAGTTACTTTAGAAATAACCACAGTACCTCTGGTGCTTCCTTCACGATTTTTTGATGACGCACCCCTGGAAACGAGTTTGAGCTGCACTGAGTTTGAGCCTTTCGTGAAGGATGGTAGTTTTTCTATTGGCTAGGACTTATCGTGGACTCATTGATGTTGGTATTCGTATTTGTTCCGGTCTTGTCATATATTCTAGTTGGTCACGACTGAATCCGGCAGCTTTTGAAAATTTGTTTTTTTTTTTTTTCCTTTTATTCCCCCTTTTTTTCTCAAGTAACTCCTTCTAAAAGAAAATAATTGATGAGGTGAGCTTGTTCAGAAAACAGGAGCTTACTTGAATTAATTAATCAATTTAGAACAGGCATTAAATTGGCTGGCTGGTGACCAATTATATGCTTACAAGAACTCAGCTCTCCGCTCCTTTTGGACTTGAACCCTCAAGCTTGACTTTAACTCGAAGCTCTTTGAACTCAAACCTCTTTGGATTCAATCTCAACTTGGACTTGAACCCATATGAACTCAGTCTTGACACTGACTTGAATCTGTTTGGACTCAGACTTGACTAGTGCAGGCCTTGGACTTGTCTTGGAGCCAACAAAGATGGTTCTGACAAAGGCGGTGTGAAATAACACTCTCGCTCGTTGCACAAGTCTAATGTATATAGATAATATATGATGTTCAGGTCAATTGACATGTTTTTTTCAAGCAAGTACACATTCTCTACAGAGAACAGTTCTACACGTTTTAACACACACATAATGTTTATTTATTGAATTTACCTTATTGGGAAGTAGTGACAAAGCACATTTTCTATTTTCTTTTTTCGAAATGTCAAACTCAAGCAAATCAACAGACATAGACTTTGTACTCTGGAAACTGCAGAAACAATTTAAATTTAATGTGCATAATTAGAAATTCGACAAAACATCATTTGATCATAGGTGTTCGGACTTCTGAATTTGACTGTACGTGACTGGATTGCAGCCTCTTCAGTGCAACAGCATTCAGAAGCACTTGGCAACATGCTAATTGTTTTATATTTCACTGTAATGTTCATGTGGTTAAGTGTGTTTTCTGTACTGAACTTCAGAAGCTGTCGGGGAGTTATATTTGCGTTTACGCCTGAATCTACTGTCCACATCCTGCACGGTGGCTATTGTCTGTTGACTCTCAGATCTCCTGTAAATGTTTCACCAGACCTTCATCACTTATGACCTTTTTGAAACAGCTCCAACCATGTATGGAACAAATGGAATACGGGGAACTACCAATCAGGCATAAAAGGATACCTTGGATTGTGGCAATGCGCCACTCTTCTTAGAAAGAGCTGGCTGATGATATGCAACTGTATGGGAGAGAGAGAGGGAGAGGGAGAAGGAGAGGGAGAGGGAGAGGGAGAGGGAGAGGGAGAGGGAGAGAGAGAGAGAGAGAGAGAGAGAGAGAGAGAGAGAGA
>JBBPCX010067321.1:0-13423 GCA_037974365.1 Hydrocynus forskahlii | reverse complement strand
ACACCCTGGACACGGACCCTCACAGACCCCTCACACCCTGGACACGGACCCTCACAGACCCCTCACACCCTGGACACGGACCCTCACAGACCCCTCACACCCTGGACACGGACCCTCACAGACCCCTCACACCCTGGACACAGACTTTTTGACCTGCTGCCCTTTTGCAGAGGATATAGAGCCTGCAGACCCGGACCAGCCGTCACAGGAAGTTTCTTTTCCCTCGCCATCACCCTCCTAAACACTGCTTCACACTACAGGACTGAAACTGCACTTTATGTACACTCTGTGGTATATATTCTGTATTCTTGTATTTTCTGTATATAAGATTTAGATTATTATATCTAAGATTTAGATTATTATATGCATTGTTCATTTAAACACCTATGTGTATTTATGTATGTGTACATGTATATGTGTACATATGTGTTATATATGATGCGTCACCCCCAGTAATAATGGTTCCGCGCCCAACATAGTGTATGTCGACTTGTGGATATTTGCATCATAAGAATTTAAAAGTTTTTAGACATGTTTTTTTTTTAATCAGGAATATCATGGGGAATCTGTCCTCTCATTGCTGCTCTACTCTTCTGGGAAGACTTTACACTATGGTTGGAAAATTGCTGTGAGGATTTGATCATGTTCAGCCACAACAGTAGGTACTGATGTTGGATGAATAGTTCTGGAACATGTGAATGGGGGACCATTATAGCAGCTGCTTATGAAAGTCTATGTATCTGAATAGAGTGTCATTAAAGTCCCTGTTGGTGTAATGGTCATAATATAGACAAAAGTAATGGGACGCCTGATCCCCGCGAAAACCAGCCGAGACAAAAAAGCAACAAACTTTCAAAATAAAAGGATAAAAAAAACCTGCGTTAACGTGCAATAAAATAATTGTTGCTGTTAAGTAAATAATTTGTTAATGCACCCAGCCCTAATATATATGTTATTAAAACTAGTCAAAGCTGTATTTAAAACAGATTCTTCTGTCTTTGTTTTGTTAGAAGTGTTTGGACAGAAGTCGTCGTGGCCTATAAAAAAAGTCTATATGTCTCAGCCCTGGTCCAGGTGGCCTCCAGCTTTTCACACTGAGGTGTTTTCACTGCTCCACCACACCTGATCACTAACCAGCTCATTAACAAGCCCCTTCTGTGCTGAAGTGGTTTCTTAAAGAAGAGAAATAACTTAAACATGCAGGGCAGGGCGGCTTCCAGGACCAAGGCTGGGAAATACTTAATCTTCTCAGTCTTAATCTTCCCTCCAAATTGTGGGGTTTCTTCTCTAACAAACTTAAACACAGTAAGGCGTGTTCAGGAGCTGATTAGTTGGATCGGGTGTGTTGGAGCAGTAAAGACACTCTGCAGGAGCAGGACTTGAAAACACTTCTAACAAACCCATTTCCCCTCCAGAGCTCGTGAACTAGTTCTGTGTTGGAAGCAGGTGTGCTGGAACACCAGGTGGTCATCAACCCTCCTCCTGGAGATCCACCTTCTAGCATACAAATGAATCTGAGTCTTCAGAAGAACATCATGAGCTGGGACAAGTTCATCAGGTGGTCCACTGGAACGCTGAGCTCCTAAGAAAGACTGCTCTAAACAATTCAGGGTTCAAGGTTACTTTGTCATCAGCAGGTCTGAACATGTTCATAGTTTGATGATATTTCTCCATGGACCACAGTTTAACATATATCAACATTTAGACGGTGTTTTCCAGTTCCTGAGACACACTGTCCTGCACATCTGAGCATGTTCACTGCTTCCAACACATCTGATCTAACTAATCACCTGGTTGCAAAGCCCTGACTGTGTTGAAGTGAGTTTGGTGAAGAAGGGAAGGAACTAATAGGACCAAAGCAAAGATCCCTTTCTGTGAGTTCTTGCAATATAAAATGAATTGGTAAAAGGTAAATGTTCCATTCTTATATGTGCTGATTTCAGCCTTGTCTGATGTAAATAAAATATGTTCCACAAAACGACCAGTGATGCTTAGCCATAAGTTCTACACTCATGAAACTGGAACAGCATGTGTGTGTGTGCTTGGTTGGGAGATTTTGTGGCAAATCAACATTACTTTTAATTCAAACACATGATGCTGTCAGAGAAGCAGGTTTCCAAAATAAATGGGAGTCTTCAGAACCTCATTAATGATCCACCAGCTGAAACAAAACTGCTGCTGCAAAAAGTCACACTATAATCTTTACCTCAGCCACCACTGATCTTATCCAGAGCTCATAAAGTCATTGTTCTGTTCAGTCCAAGTTCTGTCAACAAGAAGCCAAAGGACCAGCCAGAGCACCAAAATTCGAAGAAGCAGCTCTTATAAACCTGATAACTGCAGATGCTTCAAATCAACAGTCCATTGGCAATTTCCTCCAGAATCAAAAAAGATTCTTCTGATTCTGATTCTGAGTAATTTACTGTTGATATTGTTCCTCTTACTCTGGTTTAAACCAGGATCACATGAGAAAGATCTCATAACAGCATGTCTTTGCCCAAAATGGGCTCTTTCCATTGCTGCAAAGAACTTAGCTTGGCTTCCAATCTTCAAGACAAACCCCCCAAAAAAATCTTGGTGTATGTGAGTGACTTGGTGGAGTAGTGGGTAAGTCTTCGCCTCTAATACATGTGGATCTTGGTTCAAATCTTGCCAAACATGCATAAAGATTCTGGAAGGAACAAATTTAAGTTTGTTGGGTTTAGCTGTCTTAAAACCCAAACTAGCTAGTTTGTTCGTTCTTACCGTCTCAAAAGTTCAACGCCGTGTTTCGCACAGTAACCCCCTTCCTTTCAGAGGACGTGTGATTATACAAGCCATAAAAGCCAGACATGCACGATATAAAGTAGACAACTCAGGTTTGATCGCAGAACTTTCTAGACTGGAGCCCACAGTTTAAACCACTGCACTATTGAGGCAGGGTGAATGCGCCACTTATTTTTGGACACTTGACTTCCAGATGAAGTGTGACATACAAGACATTAAAAGTAAAACTCTGATTAGATTCTACAAACTTATAATCTCAAGACCACAGTTAAAGCTGGTGAGCTACTGGGCTTGACTGGCTTCTTTTCTTATCTACGATATATGACTATCAAATGAAGTGTGACATACAAGACATAAAGTTAACTCAGGCTTGATCCCACAACCTTCTGTTGTTCAGACCTTAGCTTAAACTGTGAGCTACAGAGGTCGGGCACAGGCTCCGAGCATTTTTTGAATATTTGACTTTCAGATGAAGTGTGACACGCAAGACTTAAAAAAACGACTCAGGTTTGATCCCATGACCTCATGCTTCTAAAGTCACAGTTTAAACAAGTGAGCTACATGGCTTGACTAGTGACACTGCTTTTTTTCTATATGTATCTTTCAAATGGCACCATTCACTTATTCATTATCCAAGCAACTTATCCTAAGTTACTGGACACACTCATACCAACATCTCCAGTCCTCCTGACATGGAGGTTTTTGGACTGTGGAAGGAAACTGGAGCGCCAGAAACCCATGCAGATACAGAGAACATACAAATTCCACATGGAAAGGAATCCCAAAGCCCCAAATGGGAACCAAAACCAGGATATTTTTGGTTTGAGGCAATAGCTCTAAACACTGCACCACCATGCCACCCTGATTCAAGTAATGGGACTGAATTGTGCTGACGACTGAGATGCCCTCTTGTGTGCCCCCCACCTGTGAGCAGATGAGTCCTAAACCTGCTACCGCCGCTTATGGAATGGTGGAAGAAAATTAATAATACAATTAAGTTTAATATAGTGCCTTTCTTAAACCTAAGGACACTTTACAAAGTGATAACAGAACAAGAATATAATTATAAACTAATAACATCTACTACACAACAAGAAGACTAGACAGACGAGTCACAACAAAGGTGTAACTTCAGACGACTCTTGAATTCTGTGACGCAGCCCCGCATAGAGGACAGCCTGTATTTGAGTCCTGTAAGTAAACCAAAGTCTAGACAGGTTAGACAAACCCCTCCCCTTTTCTTAGGTATTGGTGAAGATCCCTGCTTGGGATTTGAAGCCACAACTTCCCAATCTTGGAGGCAGGGCTCTTACCCCTGAACCACAGGTTCTCACAGCCAGCACACCTTTTTGGACATTTCACTTTCAGATGAAATGTGACAGACAAGACAAAAAGCAGACAACTCAGATTTGATCCCATGATCTTCTAGACTTGAGCCCACTGTTTAAACCAGTGCACTACAGAACCAGGGCAGACAGGCTGTTTATTTTTGGACATTTGACTTTCAGGTGACATACAAGACATTAAAAGTAAGACTCTGATTAGAACCTACAACCTTCAAATTTTGAGACCACAGCTAAAGCCAGTGAGCTACCAGGCTTGGCAAACAATCTAACTTTATGTCTTGCACGTCACGCTTCATCTGAAAGTAATATATCTTAAATAAGTTAAAAACTCAGGTTTGATCCCACAACCTTCTGTTTTTGAGAACAAAGTTTAAACTGTGACCTACAGAGCTAGACTGGAGGCTGAGGTAACTTTTGGGATATTTGACTTTCAAATGAAGTGTGACATGCAAGGCTTAAAACTAAAGACGGGTTTTTGCTCACATGTTTCTAAAGTCACAGCTTAAACAAGCAAACTACACACAAAAACACTTTTTTAACACACAAAACCACTTTTTTTTTCTATATGTATCTTTCAGATTCCTAAATCATCTTAGCCTGAAGACTGTCTGAGTTTGAAATTAACAAATGCAAAGACGAGTCACTGAAGTGAGCCAATGGCCCAATGATAACCTTCCCTTAAGGCAGGAAGACTGCAATCCCATGACCTTCCGGCTCTCATAAACAATCTACGGTTCCATCAAAGCCCAAATCCAGGGGTGCCAAACCTGTGAGTCCCTGGAGGACCAACTTCTGCAGACGTCAGGATCTTCTCTCCTTTAACCATCTGAGTTCAGCTCACAAAGACTTTACCGCCTCACTGATGAGTTTAATCAGGTGTGGTTAATGAGGTTTAAATTTACATGGACAAATTAATATTACTGATACGATCCATAAATCCATTACATCTCAGTTAAAAGAGTCTTTGGAATATGACATTAGTGATGTGTAGCTATGATGTTTACATAAAAAAATCAAAAGGCCCAACCAGTTTGCTGGCATTAAGCAGGCAGAACGCTGTTAGTTTAATGTGAGCTAGTTCAACCGATGATGCTGAAATGAACTTGCTGGATGTTCCTCTATGCTGTGATGGTGGATTTCCACCACCTTTCCTTATTTTCCACACAAACCTGCCGTGGAGGTTCTACAGCTAACATGAGTCTCTAATAGCTCGAACAATGCTAAAAAAAATCATCAGACTATATGGAGCAGTTGGTGTCCAGTCTGGGCTGCAGCTAGAGTCTACAGCAAGGTAGTCCCCTCACTGTCCAGTTTATTAAAAACCCCTTCCATATATCTCCTCTATATACACTTACACGCCATAGAACACTGGTCACAACCCTCCTCCTGGAGATCTACCTTCTTGCTTGGTTCACCTTCATCACAGATCTAATCAGTGAATGAAGGACCTCTGAAGGCAACAATTAGATGGAGCAAGCGGGGTTTGAGGCTGGAGCTAAAGTCTGCTGCAAGGTCATTCAATAACTGTCCACTTTATCAGAAACACCTACATTATATCTCCACTACATACAATTACAGACAATAATAATAATAATAATAATTAGATGCATTTCTGCAACAAAATGAGAAGTGGGATTGCATGGTTGCTATAAAACCAGGTTTTGGAAACACCTTGGTTTTATGGGCAAAAAAAGTCTTACTGTGGATTCAATACTGCAATTCAGCGCCTGCTGCTCTTACCAAGCCATTTATGGGTAAGGATAGATTAAAGCGTACACAGACCCATTCACAGACTGCTTATTTTCAAAGTAAACACAACAGACGGTGACAGACGTCTTTTTTTATAACTCACTTAAACTTTGGTGTCTGGAAGTTTGTTTATGAGTCTGCTTTGTGTTTTGCTCTGTGTTTTTTCTTCCGTATTTGTGTTTCCCCACATTTAGTTCATTTCCGGCCTCCTTAGCTGTGACATCACACCAACACACATTTTGAAGGTTCTCCCCATATATTACATAGCTGACTTGACCACAAAAAGGTTTTTTTAAACAATCAAAATGTTATATACAAGCACATTGCCCCATATATTAACATTTTAATAGATGTTTTGATGCTGGAACCATGCCAATATTTCAAAGCTGTAGGAGAAGAAGAGTCGCCAAAATAATAAAAATAAAACGTAATTAGATGGCTCTTGCAAAGTAATTTATGGGTGAGAATGACTGAATTTGTTATTTTAACTTTTAAGTGACACCTTTTATAAGATCAATACAACTTTACATAAATTTTATGGTTTTAGTGGGAAAAAAAGTGCTGAAAATCAAACTCTGGTCGTCTGATGGAGAGTTGACAAAAAACAGGTGGAATTAAAAAAATTAAACTTAAGAACACTACTAATAATAATGATATAACAATAAATGCATTTCATTTATAGGCCGTTTCACGGTACTCAAAGACACCTTACAGTACCCAGTAAAATCAGATAGACAGCAGTGCGTAACAGAGTAACAAGACATGCAGCTTCTGACTACAGGGCCACTGTTGTCCAGAGCTTATTAGGGAGGTAGTCCATTCTCAGCACAGCAGTGACACTGTGGAACAGTAGTGTGTGTGTTTGTGTATTTGTGTGTGTGTGTGTGTTTCTGTGTAGGTATTTGGTGCTGGTACGATTGTGTCAGACAAAGTGGTGTTGCTGTCATGTTAACCCTTGCAAAAATATCCAGTCAAGAGTGGCTGTGTAGACAGGGGGACTGAGGAGAAAAAACATTTATATGAACATGTACCTTGGAATTTAAACAGCAATTAAACAGGAAAGAAAGTATGAAGTCAAAATCCCAGTAAAATTGGTGGGAGATGCAAGTGAAGCTGATACATCACTGGGGAAAAACAGTAACACCTAGATTATATTCGTTTTTGTTGTTTTTTTTCATAAATCGATGCTATTGGTTAGTCTCCACGTGGGTCTGTAAAATTTAGAAATTATTAACCAATGAAAAGTATTGAAAATAGTTATACCAATTTGGACATATGAGGTTTCCGCCCAACAGCGACGATATGTATTATAAAACAGTCATTTAATATGGAGCAAAAAACAGGATATCGATTCTTAATTTAGAGACATTCAGCTTTGAATGGGGTCAAACTGAGCCCAAACATTAAAGGAGGGGTCCCAGGACTTTTGCATGAAAGGGGCTGAACTGTCGACCTGGCATGTGGAGCTAGGTCAGGGTTTCTAATAAATTGGTATGTGGATGGAAACATGCTAGATAGGGGAACACTATCAGATACCGAATGGAAAATACAGAGAAGACTTTGGCCTGAGGACAGTGTGAGTGGAGATTGACTGACACATTTGTGCTCCTTTTTCTGTGCTCTGAGAGAGGCCAGCGATGGCTGACAGACCGTGGAAGAAACTCTGACACGTCCCATGAGGCAGGGGAGGCCTGTAGGAGCCTGCGACTTCCTCCCCAATGGCACTTCTGCCTCTTCTGTCCCAAGGGCTGAACGAGGATGTACCCAGGGAACAAGAAAGACAGAAATCCCTCCTCATCTGAAGCCGACTGTACCGGCTCATTCCTGCAGTTCACTTTTGCATCTTCCCTCTGCATAATCTCTGTGCCTCAGTTCAGTCTTCCTTACAATCTCATCCTACTGGTATCCTTTTGAGTCTTGGTTCCTCAGTGGTTCTATATCATGCTCTTAAATTGTTTTCAGCTTTTGAGATGAGAGGTTCTTCCCCCATGCGCTTAGAGAGTTTTTAATTTTGTCTTGGTTCCTCACAGTGGTTCTTTCTCATGTTCGTTGAGAGCTTCCCCATTTGAGTCTTGTTTCCTCAGACATTCTAATTCATGCACTTGAATTGTTTTCAACTTGTGAGATGTGGTTCCTCTCCGTGGCTCTTCCCCATTTTCTTAAGGAGTTTCCCCTTTTAAGTCTTGGTTCCTCACAGTGGATCTTCATCATGCTCTTAAGGAGTTTCTTCTTTTGAGCCATGGTTCTCTTCAGTGGTCAGAGTGTCTCTTTATGGAGTGTCTCTTAAGGAGTTCTGTTTGATTGTTGGTTCTTCAGAGGTTCTAGTTCATGCTCTTAAATTGTTTTCAGTGGTTCCTCCTTATGCTCTCAATATTTCCCCTTGTGAGTCTTGGTTCCTTGTGGTGGTTCTTCCTCCTGCTCTTAAGGTGCTTTTCCTTTTGAGCTTTGGTTCCTCTTGGCGATTCTATGTTCTTAGTGATGTTCTTAGTGAGTTGATCCTCCGGCTGTCTCTCTTGGCAGTGCTCATTAGGGTGCTTGACCCACATTTCTACTAAGCCGCATTGGAACAATGTCTGTTGTAAAAAGAATAAAGTTTAAGTGAATGGAACTGAATTTAATTACTATACAAACATATGTTGCACGGAATATCCGAATCTGTCGGAGTGACAGAAATCAAAGAAATTAATGTTCTCTCCTGAAAAGCATGTGGTCCTGGTGACGGCCATCTGCCATTCGTTGCAGGAAACGATGACCAGCAGAAAACAAATAGACATGGACAGCAAAGTACTATCAGAAAATACAGGATCAGCATAGAAGACATTGTTGGAATATCCATCACTGCCTCCATCCATCCAGCCCTCCCACCCTGGACAAGTCACCTGGCCATCACACTGAAAATTAAAGGTGTGTTTGGTTGATTTCTCTGTCACCTCCTAATCATTCCGTTGGTTCATTTGGCATAGTAGGACTTCAGCCCAACTCCTGAAGGCCAAACCAATGGGAGAGCTTGCTTAATTGAAAACTACTTTGACTACTTTGACTTTTCGGCACTGTTTCCAAAACTCAATGACGAAGAAAGAGTGGCAGTCTAAGCACAAACTTCAAAACATTGTGTTGAATAAAAATGAAGTAAAAATTACAGAAACTCATTTTTCAGTTCCCAGCTATAACTGGGCCTTCTCTGAAGGCCTAGAAGGCCCGGAGGGTTCCCCTCTGGCTGGATGTGTCCTGTTTTAGCTTGAGCACTGCATTTTTTAAGTTTAAGGTTTAAAGCACCAAAGTTCAGGGGTTAGTTATGATTCCTGGATGCATCTGTGTGTCTGTGTTGAAGTACGTGAAGGTCTGGGTTTGACCACACAGGGGTACACTCAACTGTATAAGAAAGTGAAAGTGACCATTCTGTCATCCGTGAACACACCACAGCACAAAATCCTTCCTCTGCATTTAACCAAGTGAAGCAGTGGGCAGTCAGGAACACAGCGCCCGGGGAGCAGTGTGTGGGGACGGAACCTTGCTCAGGGTACCTCAGAGATGCTTAGCAGTCTTGGGAATCAAACCCACAACTTCCTGATTGCAGGGTGAACGCCCGAACCACTAGGCCACCAGCTGCCCCAAAGGTGGCGAGGCAACACCTGGAAAATCTACCCAGGACCTGGCATTCTTCCTCCTCTGCAAGTTCTTTTAATCTTGGCTAAAGCTGGGTAGTTACAGGCTTTTGGAGTACCTGATGTGATAAATATAAAGAAACAGCTGTAAATTTTCTTTCATTATACGTTTTTGCTTTTTTTTTCCAAGCAGACAGTTGTGATAGTTGTGTTTTTTTCTTTCTTTTCAGTTTTAGTTACTTCAGGAATTGTTAACTGTTTGGTATAATTGGAACAATATTGTCGCTGAAATCACAATTCCCCACAGCAGAGGTATGTCTAGCTATTGAGAAAAACATAAATAAAGATCTTAGTGTGTTTTGATGTGAGGAGACGACCTGATCTCTTTTCTAGCTAGTTATTCAGCCTTTTTTGCTAACGGAGTCTACTAGCTAAAAATACCATCTTTTGTCGTTGTGAATTTTATAGATTTAGTGTGATGGATTAAACTGACGTGAGCACAAAAATGTCCCCAACTTGGTGATGATCATAATCTGCTAGCTAGCTTAGCTAACACCAAACACCAATCCAAACATGTGTGTGATCATACAATTGCTCAACCTGCAGTAGAGGTACTGCTCTGCTCTTGTATTTCATTTCTTTTTAAAAATGTTTTGCACATCAGTATTTGATGGTATTTCACATTTTCCAAAAAGCTTTCAGGCTTTCGGTTCTTCAGGCTGGCCGAGAGATCCTACAGTATTTATGTAGCCTCCACAGGCACACTGGAGGCCTTTCTGGACATTTCTTTTCTGATGATTTAAGCATGTTGCTTAGAAATCTACTCATAACTTCAACAGCGAAAGGTGAGTACATTCGCCGGGCACAGCCAACAATGTCACTCCGAGGACAAGGGACCCTCTCCGGAAGCCCTGAGAGATCTGAGCACCTCCTACACTGTGGGACTACCAGGAAGGGTTCCTTCATTCCAGGTTGTGGCTTTGATTGTGCTCCTTGCTACAAAGGTTGGTTAATTAATACAGTACTTCATTAATTATTTCACATGTATTAATTTCATTCATTTGTTCAAGACACTGTGGCGAATTGGGATTTCATGCCAAAGGTGGTCAACTCACATGATGACACAGGAGCTAGAGAACATAGTCACAGAGAAATGAGGGAGCTTTGGGCCTGTGTCCAAAAGTTGGTCAGGCAGAGCAATTCACATGACCATGCAGAGACACAGAGACACAGAGACACAGAGAACTTCTGGCCTTCCTCATCATGTGAGCTGCACTGCCTGACTACCATTTGGGTACAAACTTCAATAATTTATTCAAGACACTCTGGCAAAATGAGAAGGCTTCACCTGAAAAATGGTCAGGCGGTGCAACACACATGATGACACAGGAGCAAGGGAATGGAGACACGGAGGAATGAAAGAGCTTTGGGCCCAAGTCCTGACCACCTTTTGGACATAAACTTCTAATTCATTCAAGACACATTCATTCAAGACAGTGCGGCGAATCAAGAATGTTTCATTTGAAACGTGGTCAAGACACTGTGGCAAGTCGAGAGGATTCCATGCGAAAGGTGCTCAGGCCTTGCAATTCACGTGACGTCTCATTAACGTCACTAATTCAGTCAAGACTTTGTGTCGAATAGAGAATGTTTTGCCCGAAAGGTGACCAGGTGGTGCAACTCACATGCTGACGCAAGGAACAGAGACATGGAGGATTGAGAGAACTCTGGGTCTCCAAGTGAGTTGCACTACCTGACTACCTTTTGGATATAAACCTCTAATTCATTCAAGATACTACTTCATTCAAGAAAGTGTGGCGAATGAAGAATGTTTCATTCCATAGGTGGTCAGCTGGTGCAGCTCACACGATGACACAGGCCCAACTCTCTCTCACTCCTCTGAGTTTCCGTTCCCTCGTTCCGGCGTCGTCACGTGAGTGGCACCACCTGACCACCATTTGGGTATAAACTTCACTAATTCATTCGAGACCCTGTGGCGAACTGAAAAGATTTCATGCGAAAGGTGGTCAGACGGTGCAACTCACAGGATGACGCAGGAGAGAGGGAACGGAGACACGGAGGAATGAGAGAGAGCCACGGGCCTGACTGACAGGCTGACAGGAGCGGGAATGAAAGGGCGCCCACTCAGTGGAGACGGGAATGACAGTTTTACACACCACTGTTCACCAGGAAGCCGGTCACTCTCCAGCACTCTTAAAAAAACTCTCTCTCTCTCTCTCTCTCTCTCTCTCTCTCTTTCTGTTTTTCTCTCTATCTCTCTGTCTTTTTTTTCTCTATCTTGCTTTCCATCTCTCTCTCTCTCTCTTTCTCTCTCTCCCTCCCTCTTTCTGTCTTTCTCTCTCTCTCTCTCTCTCTCTCTTTTTTTTCTCTCTCTCTCTCTCTTTCTCTCTCCCTCTCTCCCTCTCTCTTTTTATTTCTCTCTCCCTCTCTCTCTCCCTCTCTCTCTTTCTATCTCTCTCTTTCTCTCTCCCTTTCTCTCTCTTTCTCTCTCCCTCTCCATCTCTCCCTCTCTCTCTCTCTCCATCTCTTCCTCTCTCTCTCTCTCTCCCTCTTTCTGTCTCTCTATCTCTCCCTCTCTCTCTCTTTTCTCTCTCTCTATCTCTTTCTTTCTCCCTCTCTCCTTCTCTCTTTCTTTTTCTCTCTCCCTCTCTCTTTCATCTCTCTCTTTCTCTCTCCCTTTCTCACTCTCTCTCTCCCTCCCTCTCTCTCTCTCTCTCTCTCTCTCTCTCTCTCTCCCACTCCCTCTGTCTCTCTCTCTCTCTCTCTCAGCCTGATAAAGGCCTGACGTCCAACTACTGTACCAGCGAAAAGTTTAGGCTCTCCAACTCATTTCCATTCTTTTGCATATTCCATATTTTTTAGAATAAAAGAGGGAACACTATGGAGTCGTTCAAGTATAACTGATGAAAAAAAAGAGGTAAAACAAAACTGGAATTATTTCAGAAATTCAGAACCTTTGGTGTTCTTATAAATAGGCCTATTCAGACCCACTCCAGCCCACAGCACGCCTGACTGGCTCTAATCAGCTTTTATTGAGGAACGCGCAGTAATGAGGAAGAAACTGATTTTAAAACTGCTTATAAAACTGTTCGGAAAATAAACTCATACACAGCATTTGTTTTTGAAACATTTGTTTCTGCAGCATAAGCCTTTACAAGGCATCTTTATTACTGTGATCATTCATTCACTCCAGGGTGCCAAGACTTTTGAGTGGGACTGGATGCTCGTCCTGTTCTCCTCTCTCCTGCTGGACCAGGGAAACGTCCCCTGCTGCCCTCAGCTCTCACCTGCCTGAGGGGCTCATTCAACACTGTGTTTATTTAAAAGGCACTAATTAACAAAAGTGAGGAAGTCATTTGATGTTTAAACAACAATTCCAAAAGCAATAAAGATTATGATGTCCACAGTATTATTATTACTATTATTATTATTATTATTAGTTGTAGCAGTAGTAGTAGTGGTATTATTATTATTGTTATTATTGTTATTATTATTATTATTATTATTATTATTATTATTATTATTATTGTGTGTGTGCTGGAGAGTCGGTGTGTGTATGTGATCAGTGTGTGTGTGATCTGTATGTGTGTGCTGGAAAGTCGATGTGTGGATGTGATCAGTGTGTGTGTGATCTGTGTGTGTGTGCTGGAAAGTCGATGTGTGGATGTGATCAGTGTGTGTGTGTGTGTGTGTGCTGGAGAGTCGGTGTGTGTGTGTGCTCAGTGTGTGTGAGCTTGAGAGTCAGTGTGTGTGTGTGTGTGTGTAATCAGTGTATGTGTGTGAGCTTGAGAGTCGGTGTGTGTGTGATCAATGTGTGTGTGATCAATGTGATGTGTGTGTGTGTGTGAGCTGGAGAGTTGGTGTGTGTATGTGATCAGTGTGTGTGTGATCAATGTGATAAGTGTGTGTGTGTGTGAGCTGGAGAGTCCGTGTGTG
>JBBPCX010067320.1:0-13425 GCA_037974365.1 Hydrocynus forskahlii | reverse complement strand
AGAGAGAGAGAGAGAGAGAGAGAGAGAGAGAGAGAGAGAGAGAGAGAGAGAGAGAGAGAGAGAGAGAGAGAATGTATGCCCTCACAAGCAGAGCAAGCCAAGAGCAGGAGCAAAAGTCAAGTCATGGAAAGAGAAGACACTGACAGGGTGCTAACAGCTACTGAGGAAAAGACTCAGGATTTAGCGGACAACAAACACACACTGCTGCAAGTGATCCACTCTGTGGAACACGCGCACGCGCACAGCACTACCATATCAGTGTCACTGTTATGCAGAGAATGATCCATCAGCCAAATTATATCCGATTACTGGTGGTCTTGTGGGGGTTCTCACCATTGATGAAAAAGGTTAAGAATGGTTAACACATGATGCAGAAAAACAGATTAACAACTATAACAGTAAAGTGCAAACTGTACCTTTACTATATGTGGAGGTGATCAAATTTACAATAAGTATTTCTATTTCTGTAACCAAATACCATGGGGCACATCATAGGCGGGTTTTAGACTCCGGTATAACGTGTGAATGTGTGTGGCCTCTCTCAGCTGATACAAAAGCAGTGTGGCATGGGTGGAACTATCATTACATCATCCAGATAGTACACTCACAGTGACTCACACGCATTCCTTCTCTCACACAGACACAGACACAGACACAACTTAGCTTTGGCTTCCATTTTCTCTTCACGGTTAACGACTCCACATCAGTCCTGATTCAAGCAGTTCTTTATTACTGTCCCAGAATCTTCCCTCCAAGCCATAACTTCCTTTGCCTCCAATTCATATTCCTTTCTCTAACACATGCATTCAGACTACTGAAAAGGACAGCTTGACGTGTTCTGTCTATGCTTGCTCTTATATCACTGGTCAGAGTGCCAATGCTAAGTCCTGTCCACCACCAAAAACACCCAAAATGGGCACGTGAGCATCAGAACTGGACCAGGGAGTGATGGAAGAAGGTGGTCTGGTCTGATGAATCACGTTATCTTTTACATCACTCGGACAACCAAGCGCATGTGCGTTGCTTACCTGGGGAAGACTCTGTAAGAAACTTATTTTTTTGCACTAAACGTTCAAGTTAAACATTCTAAACAGTGCAAACAGTCTGAAAGTGAAAGTGACCATTCTGTCATATGTGAACACACCACAGCACACAGTGTGAACAGCACCAATTTCTTCCTCTGCATTTAATCCATTCACCAAGTGAAGCAGCGGGCAGTCAGGAACACAGCGCCCAGGGAGCAGTGTGTGGGGACTACCTTACTCAGGGTACCTCAGAGGTGCTTAGCAGTCTTGGGACTCGAACCCACGACTTCCTGATCGCAGGGCGAAGACCCTAACCACTAGGCCACCAACTGCAAAATTAACACTCCACACAGCTGATTCTTGTGTGGTTCACTGAAAAATCTAATTCAATTTCCTTCATGCCCCATTTGTAGTTGATCAGCCAAAATAACTCTCCTTGAGTTTTGCAGAGGAGCTAAGAGGCCAACATCACTAAAAAGTAATGGGTGGCATAGTTTTCTATTATATTAACATCATAGCTCTATCTCTTGGCTAATTTGCTACATATGGGGTAGCAAGGAAGAAAATTGTGTAGGTTTTTTTGAGAAACCATTCTTTTAACTGTTGTTGAACAAAAAAGAACAAAATCAAACAACAGATACAAATAAAGTAATCAAATGGGACAATAACATACTTGGCTCACATCCAATACACTACTTGCTTCTGTTCATTGTTGTTTACAGACTCATTTTAACAGTCTATAGTCTAAGTTTGTCTTTGTGATAGCATGCCGTTGTTCAGTGTAATACAAATACTGGCACTACCCCATGATATACTCAAAATAGTACGTTATGACTTAATTTATCATGATAACGGTAAGTGCGTTGCGATTATCATATTGCTGGCCTCTAGTACTAGCATTCCACTACTTCATTTCCCAGTGTGAACACTAAAGTGGCCTGTACAGTCCGGGTGTACAGGATTTAAGGCACAGCCATGGTGTTACATGGTTGCTAAGGCGATGATGGTGATACAACACACTCTTGATGTTAATCCTGAAGCAGAGAACAGCAGGGTCAGGCAGGACCTGTTTTGACGTGGCCGCCATTATATTATTACTGACCTTTTCAGCTTCCACAGCATTTTCTCCACAAATCTGAGACAGGGTGTGTGTGCACGAACCTAAAGCGCCTAGAAACCCGATACGCTGCCAAACAGCTGCAATACACAGCTCCCTTAAACACACACACACACACACACACACACACACACACACACGTACACAGCCACACAGAGATACAGACATTCATAGGCACACACAGACAGACCCTCCACCATTTCTTTACACACAAAAAAAGGCTCTAGGTCGTGATTGCTCCGTTACCATGGAGATCCAACGTTTGCTGCAGCAGTCCTCTCAACATGTTCACTTTCCTTTACCTCACTGAAAGATCACTTTCTCTGTCCCTTTCCATCATTAACTGAAAACAGCCATAATCACACTCTTATGGTCACACACTGGCAGGTTCAGAAAACACAAATTTAGTGGCCTGTCACACACACACACACACACACACACACATACACACAGCGCCACCGGAAGTGACAGACATGAAGAAAAAATACCTTCTCTCACACACACACACACACACGCACACACAAAACATCAAATTCTTTCACATGCTTCTGAAATACTTACACAGCAGTACTGAAACAAATAAACTCAGGCTGTCCTCTACTCTAAACTGTTGTGATGACGAGGGCTGGCCTAAACAGTTCTAAATCATTTCAAAAGCTTTGTCCTCTTTTAGCCCAAACTAAAACACTTCATCAGTTAAGAAAGAACAATTCAAATACTAAACATGTTACAAACACATTTCAGGCAGTTGAGTTGAACGCATGATTAATTTATGTTTGGCCTCCAAGTCACCTCCCCAGATAGTGTAACAAACTGCCCCGCTTTCCATGTGGCCATTGAAGCTTAAGAAGCAGACATGCCTGAGAAATCACATGTGGGAGCACTTTAAATTATTAGACTAAAGAAAAACGGTCAGTGTAAAATACCCACAGCCTTCAATGCAGTTCCTTCATGTAACTCCACAAGGATCAGTTCTTTCTTCTCCTCTTCTCTTTTAATTAAATAGTGTCACAGCAGGTTTAAAACTTCATGGCAAAACAACAAAAATCACCATCGCAAGTTTCTACCACTGTAACCTCTGGTCTAATGAAATTAACATCACATCTACTTGAAGCGTAAACTCCATGGCGATTCAGTCAACGCTTCACTCGTGAAAGCTGAAGCTTTGACGCACAGCTCGCACAGCCAGTGTGGACAGAAACTGATAAAATATAAAAATGGAAGTGTATCTGTTCAGATTAGCAACTAAAAAGCTTCAAATACATTTGCCTACAAAGGTGAATTTGAGAAGGGGGTTTCAAAACTCTTTCAGAAACTTCGCAGTCAGAGGCTACTCAGACCAGCTCGAGGCTTAGTTCAGTCGACTCTTGCAAATATGTAAACAATGACGCAATTTCAAATGACAAACACAATACACTCTTTATAGGTCCACCTGTGTGTGTGCGTGTGTGTGTGTGTCAATGGATATGTAAAATACAGATTATGTTGGTGGCGAGCCTGTAGGAGGTGGAAGTGAAGAATGAAGCCAGGAAAACCAAAACCATGCAGGCGGGCAAAATGGCAAACTTATAGATACTGCAAGGATAACAGTTTACTTTATCTTGAGTAATACTTGTATAACCCTGAACAGATATACAGACAGATACAGATCAAGTATATACATTTGTAAAAATTAGTTGCAGCAGCAGCATTGTGAAGTAGCTTTACAATGTGCTCAAATTACATTCAGAAAGAGGCTGTAGCTGATTGGAAACCCACAACCAGAAATACTGTTAATGCTGTGCATGTTAATGGGATTTCACCTCAGACTGGCACCAATTTTGTGAAAGAGGTAAATAATGTTTTTATATAAATTTCTTCCTTGATTCCAATCAAACCGTGGCTCAAAACCCAGGGCGTTCGTTTTTGATAGTGTCCGTTTTACATATTTTTTAATGTGGCATTGCTGCTTTCTAACACTAACAGAAAAACAGAATATCGAGATACATGTTACCTGAAACTTTCTGAAAGTATCAATCCAGTTAAACTCAATTTAATTCTAATTATTAACCACAGTACAATTTTAAAAGACTTGTGCATAATAAACGAAGACATGATAGTAAACAACATAGCACATCAGGAGATGAGGTGCTTTTTACATACATTTTTAATACATTTCATGCATACATCATACATTTTTCCATACCTCTCACTCCCATGCTGGATGAATGGATGGATGGGGAAAGAATATATTTTTTCAGGTAATGAGTTTGGGGTATAAATATGCTCTGTCTGTTCCCTGAGCCTGGTGACAGTTGAGGACACAAATAGATAGCAGTTGGACCTTCTTTCTGTTCTTAGCACCCTCTCACCCTTTCTCCCCCACTCTCTCGCTTTCTGAGGAAAACTGTCAACAGCTAACAAACACACTGATAATAATGACAGGCAAGACTCTGGGACCAATTAAACAGCTAAGTGTGTTTAAGTGCTCATATGTGTATGTGTGCATGCGTGTGTATGTACTTTGTTGGTATGGCTGGCTTCACGCCTACATAATATGACATAATAGGATACCGCTTTTTCTATTTGCAACTTTGGGTGTAAGGACTACTATAATAATTGTGATAAAAGTGACGATCACATCAGTCCCCAAACCACTGTTTACTTAAAGCTGCTTTTGTATTGTTTTAGTTTGCATTAAAATATTTTGGCCAATAGCATTGCTTATCAATCAGCAGTACAATGGCATAGGCAAGACGTACTTACAATGAAAAATATAAACAGACCTGATCCGTCAAAACACATAAAAATATTAAAGACATGCTTATGATTAGAGGTCGACCGATATGTGTTTTTCTATTGCCGATGCCGATATTTAAAAATCAGGGTTGGGTGATGGCCAATTTGTGACGCTGATTTATTTTTTGTTTTTATTTTTTGGGGGGGCAATATTTGGTCATTTTCCCCACCAGCTCATAAAATATGAAATTTCTACAAAAATTCTCAACTTAAAAAAACATTTGTTGGACACTTTGTAAACACATTTATTAAGTATAAAAGAATAATCAATAATAATGATGACAATAATAATGTTGCTTGATAGACAAATGGCCATAATCTACTGATCGCAAAAATATTAACTTAACACAGCCTGCTATGCAAAGACTAGACAAGCCACTAGCGATTACGTTGTGAAAGCCTGAACCAGGCACGTTTAATGAGAGCTAACTACATTAAATCGTGTATATAAGATGTGTCGACAAACTGCTCTATTTTCCACTTTTACTTGCAAAGACTTTCATTTATAAACAGCTCTGACAGCATCAATCATTGTTACATGTAACCACACATATAAGCGTACAGTGTTAGCGGTACAGTGTTAGCGGTAAGCTAACCGTCGGCTACAGAGTTAGCGGTAAGCTAACCGTCGGCTACAGAGTTAGCGGTAAGCTAACCGATTTAGCCGATTATCTAAAAATGAGCAAATATCGGCCCTATTAATCGGCCAGGCTGATAATTGGTCGACCTCTACTTATGATGTCATAAGTATAGAACTATATAACTGAAATGGTAAATGCACATTAATGGTATATGTATGGTGTAACAATTGTCAAATTCGATACTATTTCACTATTTCAAGGTCTCCAAGTCTATAAATTATTCAATATAGTGGTCTTTCCAAATATAGAATAGAAAAACAACCAACAATTGTGTGTGTGTGTGTGTGTGTCAGAAAGAGAGATAGAGACAGAATGAGAGACTTTGAGGCCAGTTTAAGCAGCTCATACACAAACAAAATGGTGGTGTTTTAAGAATTTTTCAAAGACCAGGATGACAGGTAATGGTGTCAATCTAATCTTATTGTAGTTACGCTCCCACACCCCCAGTAAGCTATTTTAATACACTTTTATGTATTCTGTATTGTAAAGAGTGTGAGAGAAAGAAAGTACATTCCAATAAAAGGAAAAGACAAGTAGGCAGCTTTGTTAATGTCTATTACAAACAAGTTACACTGGATTACCATGTAAACATGAGCTACCAAAGTAATCTTTTAACCAGCAGAAACACAGGCCAAGACTCATCCCCCCGGTACATACACCTACACGAAGAACACACACACAAACACACATATACATACGCACACACCAACCCTGACATGACGTCATGCGTCATGAAAGTTTAGGCACTCCCTCCAGTCAACTTCATGCTCAACTGGAATGGCTTGTTTTCTTGTTTTTGCTCACGCAAACACACATTTCAAAATGATAAAAATAATGCAGGAGCTTTACTTTGACATTTTGGTTCAAAGTTAGACATAAAAACACCAAACAAAAACTACTGAAAATAGCAGGCAAAAAATATTTCTGAATAAAAGAAATGGGCTCCTACAAACATGATAATTTGCTGAAATAGCATGTTGATGTTAGACTGCTGCACTTACTATAATTCTCTAGGGAAGAGATCAGATATGTATCAGATATTGAGGTACATGTCTGATTTGACTGCCTGCCTGAACAAAAGCCTTACTTGTACACCAGGTTAACTCTGAGGTAAAAAAGCTTCTGTTATAATTACTGCGGCTTGTGAGTTATTTACTGATTATCAAAATGAACTCTAACCACACTACACCATGTGGCGCTTCAGCCTTGGCGCACTGGTGCACGTGTCTTTGTGTGGTTCAGTAAAGCATGCAAAATAGCAAGTAACTCTGAGCCACAGTGGCTGCCAGTCAGTCAGCTAAAGTGAACTTACATGATCTTACTTTAGCAACACACTCTACAGCCACAGGCTTCATACTTGTCCTGCTGGCTCCAAAGCTCATTCTGGAGAGAGGCCAAGTGTAAAGAAGCCTGGTCAACTGAATTCCTACAAAGGCTTTTCATGTACCTAAACAAAGCATGTTCCCTCAAACAACTGCTTTAACCTCTGTCAAATTAGGGTTAAAGAACGCAGTCGGGCTGGGCACTGACATTCAGCATTTTTATGGTAACAACTACCTTATAAACATATTATAGAGCACTGAATTCTGTCATTTGACAGTTAAGTAGTCAGTCTTGTGCAGCATGTGTAAGTCCATTAACATGTTTTTCCAAAAGACTGATTGGTCATTTAAATGACGTTGTCTAATGCACTTCATTAAAATCAGCACTTCTCAATAAGTCTAAAATTCACTGTAAGTAAAAATGGCGAAGTAAGTAAATACACCCATTTTTAGCGTGCCACTCTCATTTTAGTTTAAGCCACACCCACTTTTGCTATGTAATTAAAAAGAAGACAAAATGTACCCAGCCCTACCTAGAGAATGTTTTCTTGTTTGCAACTTTGCAACTTAATACACTTTGGTTTCTCAGACAGGGACGAGGCCTAGTCCTGGACTGCACATCTTTCTATATAGGAATTCTCCACAGAAATGAAAATGTAATCTAGCAGGCTTAATCTCAGGAAACGAAATTTATGTGTGGAGGCAGGGGGGTGGGGGTGGGGGGGCAAAATTATAGTCTAGGGATTACACTGCTACATATTCTGATTGTGATATGCCTTGCTAAATATTAAAATGACATTTCATGAATTATTACATGATCCTAAAGTTAAAAACTGTCCTGCATTATTTTTTTACTTTGTTGAATTACTGCAGAAAGCCTAATCTGGAACTGCTCCCTGCACCCAGTTAAAAAAAACATTATCAATTAGAGGGCTCATTCAAACAGTATTCTGGTTTTGTGGTCTAGTACTGCAAAGACCATTATCACAATAATGATCAAATCGGCCGTAAGTATATGAAGGGTCAATAAATCTTAATGTGTAAAACATTATAGCAAGGCTGTGTATATCTGAGCACTGTCTTCATGAGCGTCTAAACAAGGAACGTGCAGATTTCATCATAATGTCTGTGAACAGATTTCTACAGCAATGGTTTGGTTTTTGTATATTTTCAACAATCTGACAAGCAAGTCTATGGAACCAACATTTTTTAGTGTGTTTACTTACTTGCATGGATTCGGCCAAAATTACAACCACAGTTTAAACACACTTCCATAAGCGTCATAATACAGTGAATACAGAAACAAGACGGCGTACATGTACCTCAAACAGACCAGTAATTGCCAAATCAGTTTTGTAAAAATACAGGGTGACTCAACAAGAGCGGAAGACACTGTTGGTGTCCTGTTTGTGCCTTTGGTTGACCTTGTGTACAAATCCTCATTGCCACAAGTCTTTACTGAACTCAGTGAAGAACATACATGAGCAAAACTAGAATCCTTTCCTAACTGCCAGCAGTAGCAGGTGAAGGGCAGAGTTTTCTATTAACTCCAGAAAATGAAAGATATTGAGACTAAAAACCAGAATTTTAAGTCTGGTGTAAACCTTTTTATGCCAATTACATTGCTACTCAAAAAATGATTTGTTGATTTATACACAACTATCAGTCAAATAAATTACAATTGAACTCGTACAAATGAAACAGTTATGCAAAATGCTTTCCTGACACATGCTTTAAGAGCCAATTTCACTATTTGCTATTTTTACTGATGCATTTTAGTTCTATAAGTGCAGTTTCCGCTTTTGCCTTAAACTTGCACGGCCAAAACTGTGGATCCAGTGAAGTCTGCTTTTTCACATTATGAAAAATTGCCAGCTGGAACATTTTCTTAAGTGCACAACAAGTAATAATGTACATTTACACGGATTAAAATGAATCACAAATTCCTGCAAAAAACACCGCTGTTGAACAGTTGTAATATAAGAGACTGTGTTTTTAAATACAGGAATAACTTAAACAATGTAGGGTGAATTACAATGTAATGATGAATAATACAGCAATTCTCTATTTATACCAACTTTGTAACACATTTTCCACTTCGATATTTGTGCATCTCAAGAGTACTAGAATTATAAAATATACAGGTATCTGTGACAAGAATTTATTTTGCATTTTATTGTTAACATTATTGTTACAGGTAGGTAGTTAGATGGGTAGTTAGACAGACAGTAAGTTCTGTTAAGTCTGAATATAGAGAACTCTCACCTTTCAAAGGAAAGAATTGAATCTCACTGCATCTTGAAACCCTGCGCGAGGGTTTTGTGTTATTTTTGTACTGTTATTTGAAGTAATTATGGTAGTGTCTTGTTACGTGTGCTCTGTGTAGAATTTACCTCAGTCAGTACTTCAAATCTTGTAAGGAACATTTAACAAACAGTTAATTAGCCTAACAGCTAAAGATACAGCCAGGGACATATGGTGCTTCAGGAAAAGAAGTTCACTATAGGTTGCCAGGCCCATTACTTTTATGCTGATTATGCCCAAGTTAATGAACTCTGGACCCATAAAGGCAAACACAGACAAGAGAAGTCAGCTGCTTTCATATTTTTTTCCCCTTATTTTTGGATTTCATTGAAAAATGAAACATCTTTGTCTTTTACAAACTTTGTTTGAATCTGAATTAGATTTATTTTACAATAAGTGTCCATGCTCTCTTTACGAGGGACCAAATGTCAAGACTCATATTTGCTTGCATATCCACACTGATTGTCATAGTTACACAGCACACGTGCACACACTAACTGAGGCGTGGCAGAGTAAAGTATGATTTCCTTGTCACACACCTTGACGTCAAGAAGCGCTGCGCATCAGATCTAACCGGTCAAACCAAATCATATGTTTACAGTTCCGATTTGTATTGGTTTTGGCATCACACACAACTGTGTGTGAAATTGTGA
The DNA here is from genome assembly GCA_037974365.1 of Hydrocynus forskahlii. NCBI lineage: Eukaryota > Metazoa > Chordata > Actinopteri > Characiformes > Alestidae > Hydrocynus > Hydrocynus forskahlii. The sequence goes on along the minus strand of JBBPCX010067320.1, from coordinate 3,585 downwards.
CTGGAAGAAGTTGTTTTTTTCCGTTCTTTTTTGTCGTTTAGACTGCAGAAAATCTTTCCTGCTCTAATTGGTTACTGGATTTGAGCCTAAGAACAAAGCCTAAGAAAAATGCACACTCACTCACTTGAACGGGGGAGGACACCAAATTTTATAGCCAGGAATGTCTGCTCTCAACGAAACACTCAACGTTAACTTCATCAGCATTCGTCCTCCGTTTCATAACAATTTCAAAATATGAATGAAACATGAATCAAGGCCACCAAGGACACTGTGCTGGTGTATGACGAGGCTAAAACATGAACTTCATACATCCATTCTTACACCTAAAATCTTATTTACCGACTTACCGATGCCGGCTTGTTAAATGGCAAGAACCAGTCTGAACCTTGTCAGATTACAATAATAGGACAAAGACAGTGTTAGTATCTTAAAACATGTATACACAATCACTCTGATACACTGATATGATGAAAATCCATGTTACTTATGACTTTGAATAGATAACTGAAGATCAACCAACAGTGCAATAATGAAGAGACTTTAATCATCATCCAGAACTCAGCACCACTGATACCCTGCTCTTGTTGCTGTGTCATGTGTGATGGTGCAGCTTGTTTGTTAGAGGTTTCAGAGAAAATGTTATCTACTTCGAATATCTTTAAAGCAAAAAAAATAAACAAAAAAAAATGCACTGTACTGTACAGAAGGCACCCATATGTCTCCGACTTCTGTCTATGAATGTGCAGATTTATGATCCATTTCTAACGTTAATAATACGGTAATATGAACATGTGGAACCACACGCCATGTGTAGCCAAAAAGGTTTCGGTCCACGTAATGATTTTCAAGCTGCAAGTGATGAACATTGCACTGATAGCCTTCTGACTTGGAGGCTCTACAAGGCAAAAACGCAACAAAAACATGTTTATCAGCAGTGCATTTTTGCGGCTAAAATTACTAATGCCATCAAACAGGTAATTCACTCACCAGAGCTTAGAAAGCGGCCACCACTCTTCTGTTTGAGACAGAATGATTGTCTGCAAGTGTATGCATGATCTCTTTTCAGTATCTCACTGTGTATTGTTTACACTACCAGCCTACTATGAAGCAGCAGATCAGTACTTTCCAACTCTGGGTCTGATTTTCCACTGTCCGACATGTTTTAGTGTTTTCCCAGCTCTGGCACACCAGATCCAACCAATCAGCTCATTAACAAGCCGTTCTTGAGTTCGAACAGGTGTACCAGAGCACAAAAAATAAAACAACACTAAAATATGCAGGACAAGGGTACTCAAATGCACTAGTTCACTAATTAGCAATGCGGATTGTGGCTACAAAAAAGTTCAGCAGTTCTCTAGCTGGAAATATCAAAGGATAACCTATTTGGTAAGTTACAGATCCTCCATTAGCAATTTAATACGTGTCATTAAGCTTTAATTAAAATCTTTGTGGCCTAATTCAGAGTGAATTCGGACTACATCTGAATTATTACTTGATTACCGGCAGGCCGGGCTATAGTCTTTCTTTGTGGCTTCAGCGGAGCATTCACGATCAAAAATCAGGCCGCAGATGTTCATACGCGCCATGAAAGTGCAATTAAACAGGACATTCTCAGCACAAGCATATTAGCATATTATTACTATTACGAACGGCCAACAGCATGTCACCAGTTTGTTTCTCAAACATCCACTCCAAAAAGTTTTGTTTCGCCAGCCATGCTGTGTTGCATTTACACAGAAATGGACAGACAGACACACACACGCACGCACACGCAAACGCACACGCAAACGCACACGCAAACGCACACGCAAACGCACACGCAAACGCACACGCGGTAGTTTTTGGTACTTATGTCTACTATCACACATACAACTGGAGAGATGGTATACAAACAGCTTGCACAGACTTCCTTCAAAAGGTACACAAACCTAATGTATGCAGTCTACAGAAACTAGGGCTGTTCAAAACAATCTGGCGACATATTTCGAATGAGTTCTGTGTAATACGTGAATCAGTGTCGCTACGACTGTATCAGTGTTTCGTAATACACTTTTACATGTATGCAGGTTTGTGTGTTTGAGTAAAAGTGATATCATATTCAACAGCGCACTATTCAGAACAGATAAACACATGACAAACCTACCCTCTTAGCAAAATAGTTTCTAGTTAGCACCAAAAATAATCAAATTACAGGTAACATTAGTTTAATCCATTTTTTGGCTACGCGTGATCATTTTTCTAGTTCATGTACAGGGATCAAGAGTGAGAATTTACCAAGAAGGTTTCAACAGTAACCACATTTGTGCGGTTCCGGTAGTGCCTGTACTTAAACAAACTACAACGATGGTCCCAGCCTAGGCGTCTGTCTCCTTTATGTCATTTTAGACCTGTAAATCTTTGGCTCAAAAACACAGTTAGCCCACCAAGTTTTAAAATGTTGAAAAGAAAAAACAACAGATGTAGAAAGTCATCAGAGTGGAGCTTCTGTCCTACTTATGATTTTCTTGTGTGCTGGGGAGGGCTCAGCCCATCATCCTACTCCTGAAACCACCACTGATGAATGATATAAAATAACACATTTTATAGCACTCCTCCTCCATATGGAGCTGAGGCTCACCCACATTACAGCGGTGTGATTAACACCACTGACTCATCTTTCTCACTCTGAACCTCTTATTAAACCAGACTCACAGCATCGTCCTAAATTGAGAGCGAGAGCCCCTGTGGTGGGGCGTCCAAGAGATAAGGGAGAAAAGAGGGGCTATATCTCTTGCCCCAACGAATCCCTGTGACCAGGTACAGAGTATCTCTGGTCAGACGCTTCTCATTTCCGTCAGTATTAGTCATACTGGCATTAGTAATCAATGAGCATAGACCTCTTCTCCTCCTCCTTCTGGTTCAAATTCCATATAGGAAATGTTGAAAGAGCTTGTTTTATGACACAGTAACATGACGGCAAATAAAAAAACAGGACGAAAAATGACGCCTTTGAACCGACTTGCTTTTCAAAGGTGCGGCTCATCCATCACCAAAGGAGATTACAGGGCCAGTTCTGCGGACATGGATTAAAACTGGTCTTGACCTAAACCGCAACGTGAATGGTGTTTCTTCACAAACACGTCATAAGCATGGTTATTCACTTAAAGACACCTGTCATTGTGGTTGCTGATATGCTGGCACAGTTTGTTCAATTTAGCATAAAACGGTCTGGTAAGAGCTTCTGATCATTCAAAAACTGGTCCAAGGAAGCAAGAAAGCCTTGGAGTTTATAGTAGAACTAGAATGCCTAATATTTTGCTCAGGTCTGTCCCTTAGTCATTGAAAAGCTGGTGAGGAGACATATCAGTGTAAAGGTTTCTAAAGTGAAAACAAGGCTAGACACCAAAACAGAAATGGCTGAACCTTTTGTTGTCTTTCTCATAGGAAGTTTTAATACCTACTAGACTTAAAAGTTTTTAGAAAGGCAGAAACTAACAAACACAACCTACTACAACCTCAGTTAATCAAGTACTGTTAACAGGGCATTTAGCAATCTATCCCTGCTATATCTAGTGTACCCTGCTATATCTAGTGTAGACTAATTCT
>JBBPCX010067319.1:0-13425 GCA_037974365.1 Hydrocynus forskahlii | reverse complement strand
AAAGCTGGGGGCTTGTCGATCAGCACAGAGGGCAGGTTTGGATTCTGTCCAAACACCAACTGATGAGGACTGTGACCATGAACATTTAGCAAGGTGTTCTTTGCCATAAGTGCCCAGTCCAATGGAGTTTGCCAGTCACAACCATTACTTGCCTCTACCTTCATAATGATCTCAGTCAGTGTTTGATTGTGTCTCTCTATCAGTCCATTGCTCCATGGGCTGTATGCAGCTGTTGTCTTTCCTTCTATGTTGAAGTTCTCTGCCATATCTCTCACCTCACCATTGTTGAACTCTCCTCCATTGTCGCTAAACAGTTTCCGAGGTGGGCCATGCACACTTATGCAGGCATGCAGAAAGTGCTTCACTATTTCTGATCCCTTCTTTGTGGTCACAATGCTTCCTGCACTAAACCTTGTGAACTCGTCAATAACGTGAAGATACCATACCCTGGGTTCAAGCTCATATAAATCTACTGCCACAGTTTCACTGTGCTGAGATGCCAGTGGTAAGCTAACAGGTGGCTTTGGTGTTCTGCTGTAACTCTGACACGTTTCACATTCACTTGTAATTCTCTGCAGAATAACAGCACATTCAGGGTCTTTAGTGCCTGAGCTAGCCAGAAGTCTCAGAGGCCTGTCAGCTGACGCATGACCAAGCTGTTTATGAAGCTTCACAAGCATTTTTCGTTTCTCTGCTTTGTCCATTTTTTCTGAGATTGCCCGTATTTCCTCATCATTTGCGAGATCATGGTCATCATTTCGAATACTTTTATCTTTTCTGTCCATGATATTCATGCAATAATGACCAGAGCTTGTAAAGTTCAATTTCACCGGTTGATTGAACATCACTGCTCTGTCATTTTTCATATCCAGCACAGTTCCGGCTCTCTTCATGGATGCCTTACTCAAGAGCAGTGGGATTTTTGCCAGGACAACTTCAGTCTCAATATTGCACTTGATTTGTCCCATTTTTGCAGGAATTTTAAATCTTTTTGTGGAGTGGACCACTTTTCCATCCCCAAACCTAAATGGCCTGTGACTGTATCATCAACTCACTTTTGTTAAGTTTTGGAACATAGCTATCTAGCCATTCCTTTATCTAGCCATTTACACTGTTAGTGCTAACTGGCGATCTTTCACTTCCAAGCATAAAGTATCTAGCAGCGTGAAGGCCAACACAGCGTCTGGAAGTTCCATTTTGTACTTTCGCATACGTGAGTATCTCTGTTCAAATTCTGTTATAGAGTCCGTCATGGAGACGTTACTATCTCTTACAATACGATCAAAGTTCGAATAAGCCTCATAAGTTCGATCCTTTTCCTCTTTGAGAAATAATTTGTCAAGTGCCCTAAATAAAGCACACAAAACTTAATTCTCCATCACACCCCTCTTCACCACCTATGCCCCCTATCACTATAAGAGTCTCCTCTCCTCCTCTCCTCATTCATTATATGGCAACCAATAGAAAAGCATAAATTATCCAAAAGGATTTATATTAACAAATAAGGATATTTAGAGGTGCATATTCTTTATCAGAAAGTTAACAATTAGTACAGCAACTACAGAGTCTGGTCCCCAAGAGCACCATGCTGGGCTGGGGAGAAAGAAGCGTAGCGCTATACGGCATGGCAAAGCTGGGGCGTCACAACACTCCCCCTCACAAAACAGGAGACCATTTCATGGATTTCTGCAGAAAAGTGAACACCCATACGTACTACACACTCACACTCAACCATCAGCCCAACAGTCCACATAGTCTCACTTATGAACTTATCTCTTTCCCCCCATTTCCGTACGTCCGGCGCCTGAACACACAGGTCAGAAGAAACAGAATAAGACAAGTGACAGACAAACAGATGTTGGAGAGCCCATATTAATGCTAAAGCCTCCTTCTCAATTGCTGAATAGTTCAAATGGCTTTTACTGAACTTGCGTCAAACGTAACCCACTGGCCTGTCAACATCAGCATCATCCTTTTGCAGTAGAACTGCACCTGCACCAACTTGGCTGTCATCAACCTGTAACATGAAAGGTCACACCAGCTGTGGCACAGCCAAAACAGGTGCGGAAGTCAACAACAATCTTGCATCGTCAAATGCTTTTTAACACTCAGAAGACCACTCAAATTTGACCGTACGCTTCAACAAATTGGTCAACGTGGCAACAACTGTTGGAAAGTTCGAACCAAAATGTCTATAATATCCAGCCATACCCAGGAAATGCACCAGCTCCTTTTTTGTGGCAGGAGGTGGGAATCCGTCAATGGCCAACACTTTTGCCCGCACAGGCCGCACCACACCCCCCTGACCACCTTACCTAGATAAACTACAGTGGCTTTCGCAAACTCACATTTCACAAGGTTTACTGTCAAGTTAGCCACCAGAAAACGCTCAAACAATGCTGGAATACAGGCCAAATGTATATTGCAGGTGTCTGCATAAGACATCATCCAAATACACTGCACACCCCTCCAACCCCGCAACAACCCGGTTCATGAGTCGCTGAAAGGTTGAAGGAGCATTTCGTAATCCAAAACTCATCCTAGTATAGGAATAAAGTCCAGAAGGAGTTATAAATGCAGAAATTTCTTAGGCCCTAGGAGTCAACGGCACCTGATAGTAACCTTTTAATAAATCCAATTTGCTCACAAACTGAGCACTGCCAACCTGATCCACGCAATCTTCCATGCGGGGTAGTGGAAACGAGTCTGCCTTTGTTACAGTGTTCACTTTGCTATAGTACAAAATCTGAAAGAAGAATCAGATTTTTTCACAAGCAGACAAGGAGAAGAACAAGCGGGAAAAAGATGGAACGGCTAATCCATTGTCAAGAAGATACTGCACACATGAGACTTATCTGCTTATCAGGTGCAACACAATAAAACCTTTGACAAACTGGTTTTGCATCTCCCACATCTATCTCATGCTGGACCAAGCTGGTACAGGTTGGTGTGTCAGAGTACAAGGATGAAAACTCAAGAATTAAACTTTTCAGTTGTTCCTGCTTTTCGCTATAGTCTAGGCACGCATGCAACGCTGCATCATCAGGCCCACGCACATCCTCAGCTGCCATCTGAGAGATGTTGGGTGCGTCTGGCCCCACAGCAAGCCCTACTGGTTTCAGCACTACCTCCTTCCCCTGCAAAGATGAAGAAAAATAAGGTTTGAGCATTACTCAGATTTTCGCTCGCCATTCTCCATGCCAGAAACAGCTTGCGACGAAAACCTTGCACATACTCTGCCAAGCTCTCGGTTAGTTCTGCGCTGTCCAAATCACCACTTAACACAGACAGAGGTGTACGCACTTTATGGCCAAAAACAAGATCATTAGGATTAAATCCTGTGCTCTCTTGCACGACCGCATGCGCTGCCAGCAAAAGCCACGGCAAGCCTTCTTCCCACTCTCTTTTCAGCTCTATACAATAAGCACGCAACAAGGACTTCAAGGTGGCATGAAAACGCTCTAGCGCCCTTGGCTTTGAGCATGGTATGCACCACTGAGATTATGTGTAATGTGTAGTTCTTCCAGCACTCCAGCAAAGGCTTTAGATCAGTGATCGTCAATGGGCAGCCCGCGGGCCACACCCGCACCCCCGACTGAAAATGAATGACGTTTATGGTGCTAGACGACTAAATTCTGCACTTGCCCGCGGAAGAGTTCTGAGAGTGGGAGTTCTCCTTATATTATCCTGATCAGTCCATTCTTCCATAAAACTACGGTTTTCTGAATCAACTTTCCACTTAAGGCTCTTCGAGAGTGCCATTTTTCATGCTTTCAGCAGAATTTTTCAGGCCTTTCTCATGCAAGTGTTCTCCACAAACTACGCATGTGACAGTGACGCTAAGCGTGACAGCCCCACAAATAAGATACCTAAAATATCGCAGTCACCCCCTAGTGCCTTGCTGCAGTACAGGTACTATGAGTCAAATAATAATATATTACTTAAGATACAATATTAATTGGATTTTATTTTAGGAGAGCATCTGGCCCTCACAGAGTCTGCCAAGAAAAATTCTGTCCCTTGGACAAATGTAGTTGACGACCCCTGCTTTAGATGTAAAATTTGAACCACGGTCACTCTGGGTAACTTTAGATATGCCAAAGATGGAAATGAATTGAGACAATGACTTCACTACGGCTAATCGACCTTACGGCATATGCAGCAGGATATCAGGTAGCCTGGCACATTACCGTGACCATATATTCCATACCATACTTTGACTTTGGCAGTGGTCCAACATAGTCAATAATTAGGTGCTCAAAAGGAGGACCAACAGTCTGAATAGGCTTCAAATGCGCAGGTTTTATAGTCGGCAACCTGGCACACATGACATGACTTGATAAATCTCGCAACATCGTGTTTAAAACAAGGCCAGTAAAAATGCTGCAACATATGGTTATAAGTCTTTTTTACCCCAAACCAGCGCGATGGTCCAGTGAGCTCAAACTTTCCGAGCGCCATTGCTCCACGGGGTGAGCACACTGGCACCTCAAACTCTACAGGCTGATAAGTCCTCTCGCTACTTATCATGCCTTGTCACTATTGACTCATAACACAGCCTACTAATAATTACAAATCGTGAGACAGCGGCCGAGACAGTCGAAGGAACACATGCTTGAAGATGATTATTCACCTTAAAACTTGATAGTTAATCATCACTAACACTTAAAACCACAGAATCCCGATTTACCATCCGCCCACTGCACACACATTTGCTATGGGAGGCAAACGTACAAGAGAGAAAGCCAAGTCCAACAAAGCGCTCTCCTTTTCATCCTTAGTGCAAGATTTGGAAGGCAATATGGATATATCTGCAATGAACAGGCATGGTTACGCTCAAACCGAATGTCATCCTACTCCCCAGATCGACTCCTTCCACCCCCGCAACCAGAAAGGGGAAGATGCAACTTACACTCTCCAAACTGCAAGACAACATTGTGAGGTTGGTAGCGGAAAAAATGAAAGAAAACGGTTCCTGTCATAGTGCGCATTATGGCACTCTCGTTTTGTTCACTTAATGTTAGGGGTTTTCGCAAACTAATTAAGAGGAAAGCTATTTTTTCATTTTACAAAAACCTTAAGGCTGATTTTACTTTCTTCAAGAAACCCAAGCTTTAGTTTCAGACTTCAAATTTTGGAAAAATCAATGGGGGGAGGACATCTGAATGTCATATGGAAATAGTAGTTCAGCTAGGGTGGCAATCTTAAAGGGTTCATTTCAAGGGAAAATATGCAAGAGCATATCTGACTAATCTGAAAAATGGGTAATTCTAGTTGTGGAGTTCATGAATGATATCTTCATTTTAGGTAACATTTATGGCTACAACAATGGTGTAAGAAACAAAAACTTGTTTGAAGAATTTGAGGAGCAATGTCTTGCACTGACAAATATCTTTATGAATGCTAAACTTATCTTTGGAGTGGACTGGAACTCTATTAGTGATCCTCTTAAAGATCGTTTCCCCCCCCAAGACCTATAAGAGGGTCTTATGGTGAATTTAGAAACTTATGTTTGCACTTAAATTTCTGTGATATAAGGAGAATGAAAAACCCTGTACAAACCCAGTTCACGTGGAATAACAAAGACCTATCTAGAAGGTCTAGGATTGATTTTTGGCTTGTGTTAAATGAGCTAATAGAGAAGGTAAAGGAAACAAAAGTTGATCCTTCAGTTTTTTCAGATCACAAGGTTATCTCTCCAACTCTACTAATGGGAAGTTCTGCATACAAACACAAGTTAAACCTATGGAAACTAAACAATACACTTTAAAATATCCTATCTTTAAGGAGAAAACCCTAGGAATCATTACTGAAAACTGGAATAAAGCTCAAGAAGAGAAAATATTTGGCAAACATTGGGAATATACTCAATTCCTTGCAACTTTGCAATTACAAGGGGTAAGGAAATAGCCAGAGAAAAAAGAACTCTACAAGATAAAACTCAATGACATTATAGCCATATACGAAAAAGATACCCTGTCTCAAGTTGATATCATCAGACTGTCTGATCTACAATTGCATTTATGAGAATATGGCACAGGGTGCCTTTGTTCGCTCCTGAAAACCCCCAGGAAATTTTCCTGAAAACCCCCAGGAAATATCCATCAATGTGGAAAAAAATTACAGAAAACTATACACTGAGCCAGGTATAATTTATAATGCACTCCCTTCCTTTGTCCTCCTTAAAGAATAATGCAAGACAAATTGACCACACACAAAAAAAGTCTGTGACCAAGATATATCTTTAGATGAAGTAAAAATGAATTTTAGCCAGTTAAAAAATAATAAATCCCCTGGCAATAATGGTTTTACAGGTGAATTTTTAAAAACCTTTCAAGAATACATTGCTGAATTTTTACTACATGTATTCAAAGAAGCTATAGATGTTGGTAAACTTCCTCCCTCTTTGTGTCAAGGGTTAATTACCCTAATACCTAAAGCTAATAAAGACTGTTTACTAATTGAAAACTGGAGACCTATAACTTTAATCAACAATGATGCAAAATTATTTGCACATATTTTCTCACGTCTCAAGATATGCTTGCCGTCGATTATAGATGAATGCCAATCTGGATTTATGCAAGGAAGACTTATCAGGAACAACATTAGACTAATTTTAGATATAATTGATTATAGAGAATACCTAACTGACAATAACTTTATCTTATTTATAGACATATATAAGGTTTTCGATACTGTAACACTTAATACTTTATTTGATGTCCTGGACTTTTTTTTTTTTTACCACAGATTTAAGGTATCTAGAGGCATAAAGCAAGGATAAACAAAGCCATTTTTATTTATCTTGGTAATGCAAATTTAGACTCTGCATTTATTCAATGACTCCTTTGAGGGTATTAGTATTTCAGGAAGAGAAATAAAATGCTGTCAGTTAGCTGATGACACATCTATCTTTCTCAAGGATGAAGCACAGGTCAAAAAGGTAATTGAATGCAATTTTCCAATGTCTCTGGCTTACACTTAAATCTTAAAAACTGTTCTTTTCTCTTTAAAAGATGATCTGTCCTTAACTGATCTTGAAGGTATTCCAGTGTCAGACAAAGTGACCTACGTGGGTATTGACATTTGGAAAGATCAGTCAGAAAGAATAAAATGTAACTCCCACCCCCTTATCCCAAAAACTGAAAGAAGATTTAACCTATGGTTAATGTGTGACCCTTCTATCAAAGGCTGCATACTACTTTCTAAAACGGAAGGATTATCTTGAATAGTTTACCCTGCAAGGGCTCTTGACATCCCAAAATCCTTTATTAAAGAAATAGATACTACTTTATTCAATTTTATTTGGAGGAATAAACCTCACTACTTAAACAAATTATAAATAGCCCATGTGATCAGGGAGGATTAAATGCTCCAGATTTTCACTCATCCAATATAATCTTTAAAGTGAACTGGGTTAAAGAGTACACAAAAAATAAAAAAATATGGTACCCTATACCAAATCTTATTTTCCAGAACGTTGGCAGCATTGAACTTTCAGGCTGATGAACTCCCTATTAAACTATCCAACTTTCATAAACAAGCCCTCCTATGTTGGCTTCTGACCAACAAACAATTTCTCTCCACACAAACAACTAATCTGGAATAATAAACTTATCACATTCAAAAACAAATCTTTATTCTTTGACCAATGGGTCTACAACATTTTATTTCTCAGATAATCAATAACGAAGGCCAGTTTCTTACATATTCTGAATTCTTAGGCAAATTTGCCATCCCAATACAACCCAGACAATACAGTATTTTGTACTTCCTGGTGGTTTTCCTAGAATACTAGGCTCTCAGGCTCCTTGTGAACAGTCTACTTTACGGAGTGACATTTTTCTGAATGGTGTTAACATAAAAAGTCAAAAAATGTAATCATAAATGGCTAAGACAGATAGTGCAGTTTCCTACTACTCCACGGTATAAAAGTTATTGGAACGGCATCTTTTACTGGATTAGAGGGACAGGGTTTGGTCATACCAGGAATTTGTATTAAATAACAAAATCAAAGAAATCAGCTACAAAATAATACACTTATGTTATCCTACTGGCTCATTTTTAAAGAGATATAGACCTCTGACACCTGTTGTTTTTTGTGGTAATATGATTGAAACTATCTGCCACTTATTCTATGAACGTATGTATTCAAGATTCTTTTGGATAGCGGTAGAAAACATGTATGGTGCTTTATACTTTTGCACTGTCAAACTCGGAAAAAAGATGTTTTATTTTTTTCTGGAAAAAGAAGTCCTCTGTAAAGAAAGTACTTTTAGGATAAATCATCTTATTGTTTTGGAAGAGTTACATATCCACAAATGTGGACCAACACTTTAATGGGCTTTAACAGCCGCAAAGCGGACAGGACTCTTTGCTTACTTGAAAAACTGCACTCCTCTTTGTAATTCTGTCCTGTATTATTGTGCCCTGTATGTTAATGCTTGTAATTTACAATTTTGACTTGATCTAATAAAAAAACAAACAAACAAACAATTGCAAATACTGTACGTTCTAACAAGTGCTAGTGTTCATGTCAGTTTTCAACCGTAAAAATACGTTACCTTGTAGAGGCTCCGAGCTCGCTTGGAGAAGTACAGTTCGCGTGAGGATGCTTTCGGTTCAGGTGCTGCTGCACTGACGATGTACTGTTGTTGTGGTAGGCCAGGTCCGTTTTACAGTGTATACACTGCACTACGTTGTCCGCCTTGCACACCGGGATCTTCATTTTCCACCATTTCCATAGAGAGCAAAATAAACACGCCGACTTAAATCTTTGCAATGCGCGTCAGTTACAACAGTCCGTGTGAAACAATGATACTGGAACTGCGCAGTAGTCTACAAAGCGGGAGTGATACGATAGCAGGGACATTTTAAATAGATGGACTTTGGCGACAAATTAAACGATGCCTCGAGGCAAAGAATTTGCCTCAAACATTTTTTGTAATCAAATTATTTGAGTTACTCGAGTAATCGTTTCAGCCTTAATTCGAACAATAAAATAAAAGTTAAACTTCACCAGCAATCGAGAGTATTGCCACTACATGTTAGGGGATTCGTTACAGTAACACATGGATGTATGAATATTTGGAAGGATTCCCACTTTCTGACCCAGCATATTCTCTGCAATACATTTTATTACAATTCATTACATTTTCCCAACAACACTTCGAAGATATGATGGCACTGCTCTCTCATGCTAAAATCATAAGATGCTAAACCAAAAAAAACTAAAGATGCTAAACCACTAAAGATGCCAAACCAAAATGTGTAACCATTAAGACAATTACACAGGGACACAAATCACACAAGTACGGATCATTTGCTTTGTAACACCTGCTTCAGCGTTTTTGATTCTCCCAATGGCCAGATGGTTGTGACCATCACACCTATATAAGAATGGTCTTCCCATTCCAAAACCATGGGCATTCATTGGGGGTTCCCCCTTCTTTGTGGCTATAATGTCTGTCATTCTTCTCAGAAGGTGTCTATGGGAATGGGAAATGCATTAAGCCAAATCAGGGACATGTTAGTTCATGCAGGAACAAGAAAGGACATTGCCAAAATGTTGTCATAAAATTAGAAGTATATAATTGCATAAAATATCATTTTTTGCTGTAGTATTAACATCACCCTTCTCTGGAACTAAGATAATGATCCCAAACCCTGGAAAACACCCCCAGACTAGCCTCACCAAACTATACTGTTGGCACTCTACAGTCATCTGTCTGCCACTCCAAAGAACACATTTCCACTGCTCCCAAGTCCAGCTGTCAGCTTGCTTTACACCACTCCATTTCATTAATCATTTCACATACAGTTCTTGTGCTGATGTTTCTTGCAGAGGTGACTTTGAATTTTGTAGAATGCAACACAGGACACCGACAGTCCTTGGCTGCACTTGGCAGCTCTACTGATAGCTGGCTGGTGTACTGCGTTGCGGCTTTCCTGTCGTTGCTCCTAGATACCACCACTTCCCAAGCAGACTGAGGCAGATCAAGTATATTTTACATCAACAGATCTAACATATTAATTCAATCCCTCGTAGCTTCCTAAAAGTCACTGATTTTCTGCCCCACATGTAATGCATTCGTGTACTTTTAAGCTAGAAACACTAGGTACAGTGATGCGGTTTCTCCCCTGTGTGAATGCGCTGGTGTATTTGGAGAGAATTCAGTCGACTAAAACACATTCCACACTCGCAACAGTAATACGGTTTCACTCCTGAGTGAATGCGCTTATGTCTTTTGAGATCACTCTGGGAATTAAAGCTCTTTCCACAATCCGTGCAGCAATAGGGTTTCTCCCCTGTGTGAATGCGCTGGTGTGTTTGGAGAAAACCTCGTTGGCTAAAACTCTTCCCACACTCTGAGCAGTGATAAGGTTTCTCTCCTGTGTGAATCCTCTGGTGTGTTTTGAGATGACTCTGGGAAATAAAACTCTTTCCACAATCCGTGCAGCAATAGGGTTTCTCCCCTGTGTGAATGCGCTGGTGCGTTTGAAGAGAACTTCGTTGACTAAACCTCGTCCCACACTCTGAGCACTGATACGGCTTCAGTCCTGTGTGAACACGTTGGTGGCATTGGAGCTCATGCTGCCGATTAAAACTCTTCCCACACTCAGAGCAGAGAAAAGGTTTCTCTCCTGTGTGAATGCGCTGGTGTCTTTGGAGAGAACTTAGTTGACTAAAACTCATCCCACACTCTGAGCACTGATACGGCTTCAGTCCTGTGTGAACACGTTGGTGGCATTGGAGATTATATTGCCGATTAAAACTCTTACCACACTCAGAGCAGTGAAAAGGTTTCTCTCCTGTGTGAATGCGCTGGTGTCTTTTGAGATGACTCTGGAAACTAAAACTCTTCCCACATTCAGAGCACTGGTGAATTCCATCAATGCTTTCAGTTTTCTGTGCTCGTCTATGAGAGGTTTTATTTTGGAGAGTAGGAGAGCTTCTTCTGGTTGCCATGTCGTCACATATATGCCGTTTAGATTTCAGCAGGGTGGTGTATTCATTTTCCTGATGTGTGAAGGTAGATTTAAGCTGTACAGGAAGGCAGATACACAGAGCAGGAGAAGACATGCACAGGGAAGTGTTTCACTCCTGGAGGAGATAAAGAAAGAAAAACAAAGAGTCTCTGTATCACATAAGGCGCACATGATTAGAACATTACTCATTACTTTGAAGGAACCTTGCCCTACTGAAAATTCAGACATCTAGTTTGGTGTGCTGCTGACTGTTGAAGTGAGAGTGAACACCATGGTGAGATCGAAAGAGACATTCCACTGTCTGGAAAATAGTCTACAAGTGGATGACTTTCAAAACAACTGCCAACATGCCCTGGTCTGTCTGTCCACGCAAGTTCACCCCGAGAGCAGACCGCAAGATGCTAAAAGTCTCCAAAAACCCCAAAATGTCATTAATGGACCTACAGCAGGCTCTTCCTATTGTTGATGTAAGTGCATGCCTCTACAATAAGAAAGAGACTGTACAAGTTTAATGTCCATGGGAGGTGTGCAAGGAGGAAACCTTCGTTCTCTAAGAGAAACATGAAAGCCAGACTGAAGTTTGTCAGACAGAACGCAGACAAAGACCAGGACTTCTAGAATAATGTTATTTGGACTGATGATTCTAAACCTGAATTATTGGGACACCAGAACAGAGGATACGTCTGGCGCAAACCAAATATAGCATTCCAGGAAAATAGTAAAGCATGGGGGTGGAAGTGTCACGGTTTGGGGATGTGCTGCAGTAAGACCCAGCCAGCTCACCATAATAGAATCCACCATGAATTCTACAGTGTATCAGAGGATGTATGATGAACATGTGAGAACATCTGTAAAATTAAAAGCTGAAGCGGAACTGGACCCTGCAACATGACAATGACCCAAAACACCAGTAAATCCAGGGCCTGTCTGGAAAACTAAGGAATGGAGATGGCTAAATCAAAGCCCAGATCTTAATCTCATTGGGACACTGTGGATGACTTAAAACAGGCTGTACATGCAAGAAACATGCATTGAGGAGTGGGGTAAACATTCCTCAGACCGATGTCAGAGACTAGGAGATGGCTACAAGAAGCGTCTCACTGCAGTTATTTCAGCCAAAGGGTGTAACTCTAGCTATTAGCGGGTATGGTGTCCTTTTCCCTGTTAGAATACACATTTTTGTTTTTCTTTTGTTTAATGAGTAAAACAAGGTTAATTTTTTGTTTACCTTTTAAATTAAATAATTCTTTTTCAGAGATAAATAAAAATTAGATTAGACATCAATTTGTGAACACTTAATAAAAAACTGATTTAATGGAGTGTCCTAACTTTTTCAATATTTCTACATGACAACAGATTTCCTTAAAAGTAGAGTTAAATAAATTACATGAAAAACCCAATTAAGATTCTTTATTCTTTTTCACAAATTTAAACAAATTAGATGAAAATATAATACTTGGAAACTTATTTAGTGGGGAAAATGATCCAGTGTCACATATCTAAAGGGGTTTTCCACATTTTCTGTTGGCCAGTTGGTTTTATATTAGTTCTTAAAATGATGTACAGTATTGTGAAATGGTTACTTAAAAGAAGAAGAAAAAAATAAATACATAAATACACATGAATGTAAACACACACTATATGTATGCATGAATATATAAACTGATCACGTGGCCTAACTCACCTATATTATTCTAAGGGATGCCGTATGTTTCAGGCTTTTTATTTGTTCTTTTATTTGTTCCGGATTCGTTTCTCACGTGGCAACATCACACAAGAGCTCAGAAACTTCCCATCCAAGTTTGGATGAAACGTTGCTGCTGTGTTGCCTCACACGTTTCCTTTTCAGAAATGTAAATTTTGAGGAACAATTCTCCAGCACTTCTTTAATGAAAAACAAGCTGTGAACACGGTGGAGCACAGCAGAACATCTTACCTCCAGCACCGCAGCTCCTCCTCTCTGTTCAAACACACTGTGGGAGCGGAGGCCTGGATCTTCTTCGCCGCTGTGGGCTTGTGGAACCACAAGTGTGGCATTAGTGCCATCTAGTGATGGGTCATGAGCAAAATGCTTTGTAGTGAATCAGAAGAACCGACTCCCAGCGAGTGAGAGCCGGCTCCCCACTTTATTTCCTTTCGCTGCTCCGCTCTCACTCTCAGTGGCTCAGGGGCCTGCCGGCGGGAGCGGTGAGGGTCCAGTGGGCTGTAGCTGATTTGAGTACAGCGCTGGGTGGGCTCTCCAGCAGTGAGTGAGACAGGAGACAGCGGTGAGGGGGAGAGTGCGAGTGCGTCGCAAAAAACAAATAAAAATGACTGATACCCGTAAACGAAGCAGCATCTGGCTGCAGTTTAAAGATATTGGTAATGGCAGAGCAGAGTGCCTTCACTGTAAAATGAAAGTTACAGTACGAGCAGGTTCCACCACAAACATGCACA
>JBBPCX010067318.1:0-13425 GCA_037974365.1 Hydrocynus forskahlii | reverse complement strand
TATAAAGAAAAGAGAAAAGGAAGAGAAAAAAAATAAATAAATAATAATAATAATAAATTAAAAAATAAGTAAATATTGAAGAGGTTGAAAGTCCCAATGAAAACTGTTGCCACTGTGTAGTCACTCAAAGAACTGCACCTAAAAAACAAAAACCAGCCACACAAACACAGAACAGAATACAAAGCAACAGCGACCCTGCAACAACACAGAAACAACATACACTCCTGCCGTCAATGCTATAACAGCACACAGAAGCTTGTAATTCTGGGTAGATTTTTGCTTATGTATATTCCTACACCTGTGTGTGTGTGTGTGTGTGTGTGCGTATGTGTGTGCCTGTGTGGGTGGATGTATGTATGAATTAGTGCATGTGTGTGTGCCTCTATGCCTTAGATTGTCATGTGTAAGCCTATGCATATATGTGTGTGTATACGTGTGTGCATCTAAGAATGTGAATGTGTGTGTATAGGTGAGTGCCTGTGCCTATAGGTACAGAATGTGTAGGTGGGGGAGTGAGTGGGTGAGTGAGTGAGTGAGTGAGTGAGAGAGAGAGTGAGAGAGAGAGTGGGTAAATGTGTGAGTGGGTGAGTGTGTGAGTGGGTGGGTGAGTGTGTGAGTGGGTGGGTGAATTGGTGAGTGAGTGAGTGGGTGGGTGTGTGGGTGAATGTGTGAGTGGTTGGGTGAGTGAGTGAGTAAGTGGGTGGGTGAGTGGTTGAGTGAGTGGGTGAGTGAGTGAGTACATGGGTGGGTGAATGAGTGAGTGGGTGGGTGAATGAGTGAATGCGTGCGTGCGTGCGTGCATGAGTGTGTGTTTTTAAAGATACCTAAACAAAAAACTCAAGTGAAAGTGGCTCCGCTAATTGGAAAAAATACCTGATTGACTGTTACATCCAAGACCAAATGACCAGAGCTCTATGGGACTCTGGAGCTCAAGTGACAATAATGGATGACGAGAAATGGAGGAAGGAAAACTTGCCAAATGTCAAACTCAGAGATATTCCTGAAATACTGGAGGCAGACAAGACTCTACATATCACTGCAGCGAATGGAGACAGTATACCACATGTCGACTGGGTCAAAGCCACTTTCAAGTTAGCCTCTGATGGAGTTCCAGCGGTGGAGGTCATTGTTCCCATACTTGTAATGAGAGGTGCTAGTCTTGCCTGACCCATCATTGGGTCCAATGTTATAGGAGTCATTGTTGACACCGAGTTAAAACAGTCCAACATAACTGATAAGCACGGGCTGACTCAGACTGTTGTGGCAGCTTTTGAGATGAGTGATGTTTGAGCCTGTGTGGAACAAGTGAGTACCGAACAAACATATGAGTACATGGTTAAAAGTACAAAAGAGAGACTAAGTGTACCTAAGCACACTTCAGTAAGAGTAGAATGCTGTGTGCAGACAACCCCCTTTCAAGAGGACACAACTCTCATATTTGAGCCTGATGTAAACCCACAGTGGGCAGAGGGGTTGGAGTTCTGTGACACACTTGTAAAGGTGAGAAAAGGAGGAAAGCTAGTCATCATTGTCGATGTGCAGAATCCCACGGACCATGACATCATTCTAGGTGGGAGAACAGTCATAGGAACAGTGCAACCAATCCAAGCCATTTACCCTGCCACAGTCTTTGCACAACCCCCGCCACCTCAACCACAGTGAGTAATGTAGATGTGGAGACGGATAAAGTCTCCAGTGATGTTTGGGCCCCCCCAGTTGACTTGAGTCATCTCTCTGAATCTGAGAGAGAAGTGGTGCAAAAAATGTTAAGGGATGAATCAGCTTCCTTCTCCAAATCAGAAAATGACATTGGGTGTATTGATAGCCTGCAACTTTACATCTCTTTGAAAGATACACAGCCTGTTGCCAAAACTTATCTGTCTGTGCCCAAGCCATTATACAGGGAAATGAAGGATTATTTGCATGACTTGATTGCGCAGGGCTGGGTAAAGAAGTCAAATTCACACTATGCATCTCCAGTCGTCTGTGTCCGCAAAAAATGTGGTGGTTTGTGCTTGTGTATTGATTACCGTTAGCTAAACAAGAAAACCATCCCCGACCGCCAGCCTATTCCAAGAGTTCAAGACATCATGGATGGCTTTGGAGGCAACTGTTGGTTTTCCCTCCTAGACCAAGGTAAAGCGTATCATCAGGGCTTCATGGATGAGCAGAGCATGGGCTTGTCCAAAGCATGTTCCTCCACACAGTGTTGACCGGCTTGCACAGTGATAACATAAAACGTGATCTCCAACCATATCTTCAACCATGTCTTCCTGATGAACTGTTACTGGAGAAGCTTAACACATCTTGTGCCTATGAGATTGAGAGACACGACAAGAAGAGAATGTTAACGCCACAACGATCTGCAACCATCCATTCTGCTCAGGCCAGTGACAACCCTGCAGAAAGGAAAGAAAAAATACCAGTTCAGCAGAACAGCAGTAAAATGCAACCAGACGTTCTGTCTGAGCTCAAAGAGATGCGGTCCAACATGGCTCTTCTAAACGACCTGAAAGCAGAAGTTTCTCAAATTAAAGAATTCATGCAAAAACCCCAATGCTCACGTTCACTGTATCAAAACCAAGTAGAGGGCCCACAAAACAGTGTTGCTCAGCAGATGACTGTTCCCCCTCAGCCACAGGGGTCAACACAAAGACGGTGGTCCATGCCATGTTATGGTCAGCAGGGTGGTCACAATCAGTATAACCACATGTATCCCTCTCAGTCCTCATTTCCTTGTACCAGCCACTCGACGCCGAAGAATATGTTTCGCTTGTCAGCAAAGCAATAATGAGGATTGGATGCATTGTTATGGGTGCGGCAGCAACAAACACTTCCTGGCTGGCTGCAGAATGAGAGGAGCAAGACAGTTCAGAGTTAATCCTTTAAACGGACAAGGGTCGCTCCAGTGGGACAGGGAGTTACAGGAGATTGAACATTATGTGTCTTTGAGCTGCTCCTGTCTAAAGAGCAAAAAGCCCAGCAGAAAAAACCAGAGCACCTCTCACCAGTATCATCACTACTCAGCCCTTTGACCTAGTGTCTGTTAATTTCCTGCATGTAGACAGATGTTCTGGAGGATACAAGTACATATTAGTCATCATTGACCATTTCACACGATTTGCGCAAGCTTATGCCACAACATCAAAATCAGGTAAAACGGTGGCTGACAAGATATTTAACGACTATGCCCTGAAGTTTGGATTCCCCTTGAGGATACACCATGACCAAGGAGGTGCATTTGAAAATCAGCTTTTTGATCAGCTAACAAAGAACTGTGGTATAGCGGGCTCAAGGACAACAGTCAAGTCAAGAAGGTAACAGTCAAGTCAAGCATTTTAACAGGACGCTCCTTCAAATGCTGAAAACACTCACAGAGAGAAAGAGAGAAAGCCAACTGGAAGGAGTCATTAAACAAGTTAATCTATTCTTACAACTGCACAAGAAGTGAGGTAACAGGGTTTTCCCCCTTCTACCTGTTGTTTGGGAGAGCCCCATGACTCCCCATTGATTTACTGTTCCGACCAACACCAGAGACTGGAACCCCGGACCACAAACAATACATGAAAAATTGGAAGGATGGAATGCAGGAAGCATATGAGATTACCAGAGAGAAAAGATGGAAATCTGCATTTAGAGGCAAGAGGAATTACGGAGACCGTGTCCTTGTCAGAAACCTGACTCCCAGGGGTGGGACGGGCAAGCTTCGCAGTCACTGGGAAGAATGTATCTACAAAGTTATATGCCAGGTAAACAAGGGCCTTCCAATCTATGAAATTATGCCTGAGCAAGGGAAAGGAAGAGACAGCAGAATTCTGCACCGGAATTTTCTGCTTCCATGTAACCACTTACCACTAGAAGTTCCACACAAAGTTGCTAAACACTCAAAGAAAGAGTATCAGCAGAGGCAAGGTAGGAAACTATGTTTCACAATCTGAAAACAGCAGTGATGATGAAGATGACTGGTATTTTTACCCGCCGGTACAACCGCCCCCAGCAATACAGTCTCATGCAGATGAAAACACAGACCCAACTGAAACGGAGCATGTTGATGACACAGTAAACTCTGGGTCCAGTGAGGAACCAGTGCCACAGAGAGATCAAAATGAATCACACTTGGTGGAAACTGATGATTCTGCTGTGGAGGACAGCATACCAACACCCTCATCAGCTGGCCCCAGTGAAAACTACAAGACTTACGAGCCACCAAGGAGAGAGAGACGAGCACCAAAAGTCTTCACCTACCATGAACTGGGTAAACCAGTTTGTTACAGCATTGGGCCACCAGTTCACCACACATCCTGGAACCAGCTTCTGCTTTATGGAGTCAAATGGAAGGGACTCAGTGGACGAGAACTGTGCCATTTCTCCACCACCAACCAGTGCCTGTACATAGGTTCTGACCACAGGACACTCACGTACACAATTCATGGACTGTTTCTAAAACAGTGAACTCACACACACACACACACACACACAATTCATGGACTCTTTCAAGGAAATTGAACACACACACTCACATATTTCATGGACAGTTAAAAACAGAGACTCTGGGGAGACAGAGCACATACTCACACTTCCACTGATTCTGACTGTTTCCAGAACAGAGGATATTTACACACATTTTATGGACTGTTGAGACCAGCGAATATTCACGTACAAACATTTGAGATACTGGAGTTCACTGAAAAAAAAGAAGGAGCAGGAAAATAGTGTCACAATATGATAAACTGTCAAAGTACTCATGTGTTACAGCATAGTCAGTCTGTATTGACTGTAACTCGTATAAGGGAAGATTACAAACTGTTATGGGTATTTACAAATCCTTAATTTCTTTGTTAGTGAGTGTTGAGATGCTCATAGAGATTAGGATAATTGACTGTGGATAGTTTTACTACAGGTAGGCATAATACGTCTAATCCCTGGTGCAAGATGTCGGGATGACATCTATTTTTGAAGGGGAGTGTGTAATGGATATGAAAATATGTGTTAAAAGAAAAAAAAACTTATAGTTTAGATTCATTCTAATGTGTTTATTTCATATCTGAAAAGAGACACTTCAAAATATTTTTCTTTATTCCTTCAGATTCATTACTGTTTAGTCAATATTTACTCTGAGATATCTGTAATTAATTATTTTAGCAGAGTAACATGTTCTGATTGATTGCTCTTGTCTTCCGGGGTCCGCCTGTAGGGGGCACGTGTTGCTGACGGCTTGTTCATTACAGTTTGAACCTGAAGCCAGCAACACTGTCTCTCACTTTAGTTCTTTCTATTTCCCCTTACAGGTGAGGGAAACGTATATATATTGTTCAACTGTGCACAGATGTTCTTTATGTTACAAGGGACAGCTTACTGACTGTGTTTAGAGTAACTTTAGCGGGTGAATTTAGAGTCAGTTAAATTTGGATGTGTTTATCCTGATGTAGCATGCTTGTTAGCTTGAGTGATGTGGAGAAAATAATGGTGTGAATGTGTTGAAACTTAAAGGATATCATATTTATTAAATGTGCATAGGCTTAACTGATATGTGTGGTAAAGCCAAAGTAAGAGTTAAGTGTATTCAAAGTAAAAGTGCCATACAGTAGTTTCTTAAAGAGGCAGTACACAATCGAGAGTTACAGTTATTCAAGAGATGATGTACATTTGTGTATTTCCTTGTGTGTTAACTGTGCATTAGTGAAATGTAATGCAATCATTTATTTTGTTAAGTTTGATGAACATGTATTGTTGAGATTTATTCATTACAGTCTGAACCTGAAGCCAGCAACATTGTCTCTCGCTTTAGTTCTTTCTATTTCCCCTTACACACAAACTACATGTGATGCATACAGAGCCACACAGGCCAGTCAGACCACCTCTCTCTGCTCCTTACCCCTGCAAACACACCTCTCAGAAGAAGTACTGCTCTTGTGATCAAGTCCATCACCACATGGCTGGAAGACGCACTTCTTCAGCTTCAAGACTGCTTCACTCACACCGAATGGAGCGTTTTTGAACACCAGGACCTGGCTGCACACAGAAGCTGTCCTGTCCTACATCACGTTCTGTGTGGGTAAATGTTACAAACGCGTCCGAGTGTTTCCCAACCAGAAGCCCTGGATGACCAGCCAGGTCCGCAAACAGCTCAAGATTCGGAACTCTGCCTTCGGGTCAAGAAACAAAGAAGTGTACAGTGCTGCAAAAGTAGATTACAAAAGGCCAAATCTGACTACAAAAGGAACATAGAAAATCACCTCCTAGACGACAACACTCGGCAGTTGTGGCAGGGTATTCAGCAGATTACCAACTTCAGGGGACAGACCCACGCAGCAGGGGACTCAAGCATTGCGCCAGCAGAAGAGCTGAACACCTTCTTCACACACTTCGAAACTCAAACCCCACAGCTTGCAGTGACACCATCCAAGCATCAACCAATTTCCAGCTTCCTTTCACTGACTGTACAGGTACAGGAAGTTAAACGGATGCTCAGCAGGGTGAACCCCAGGAAAGCGGCCAGACCAGATGGAGTCCCGGGGAAGCTACTCAGAGCCTGTGCAGACCAGCTCTCACAGGTCTTCAACACAATTTTCAAACTCTCCCTGACACAGGTCACCATCCCAGCCTGTCTGAAGTCTGAAGTCCCAATACTCAAAAAGTCAGCCACAAATAGCCTAAATGACTACCACTCAGTTGCACTCACACCCATCATCAGTAAGTGCTTTGAGCAGCTAGTACTAAACCACATTAAAGCCTGCCTGCCCTCCTTTGACCCTCACCAGTTTGCCTACAGAGCAAACAGGTCAACCGAGGATGCCACAGCCACCGCCCTTCACACAGCACTGAGCCACCTGGAGCATTGGGAAAGCTACGTTAGAATGCTCTCCATCGATTTCAGCTCAGCCTTTAACACCATCATCCCCGACATCTTGGTCAGCAAACTGTCTGATCTGGGAATCCCACACCTCCCACAACTCACCTGCTCCTATCTGCAGTGATATATAAATAAATATAACACTGTAGATACACACACATACAGGTACACAATGGAGTGACAGGCATTGACAATAACAGTAGAAATGTACCAGAAAATTGCACATTTTAAAATGCACATTTTGCCCAGTAGTAATAATTATAGCATAGTCTAAGGTCTTCCTTTATCTCTGCCCGAGAAGTAATGTAAAGCTGTCTCAAAAGGCCCAAGGAATCTAACTCCAGGATCATTGGAATAAACGTTGTGATGTTTGGCCTGTAATTGTTCAGCTATGAAAGATGCGAACAGTCATGCCACTTAGGCATCTTAAAATTTGGTTCCTAAAGAGATAAATAACAAAAACAAATCCAGGCACTCTCTAAGAGAGCCATTAGGAAGACACCCAGCCCCCAACCTGTGGACACAGGGCCACGGGCCTTGTGAAGACAAAGGAGCAGGGCTGTTCAGTAATCTCAAACACACAAACTTACATTTTAACTTACATAAATTCAGAATTGGGGAAAGCCAACCATGTGTCTTCAACCATACTTCGTTCTTTTCCATTCTCTTTGTTCTTTTGTTTTTCTTTTAGTTGTTTGTGTACCCAAGTATGGAGATGTGAGAATGTATTTGTGAGGAAAATCATTGTCCGTGATATACCTACCCAAATGTATTCCTGTTTGATATCTAAACGATCGTTGGATCACAACCAAACCAAATCTTCGAGTTCCAATATTTTATTATGGACTTTGGGAAAGTTATGAACTTTATTCTTCTGCTAAAGGAATTCTTTCATAACACAAAGAACAACCCCCCTGCTCCACCCCTTCTGACGGGTGAGGTGTCGTCTGGTTGGATGAGCTCCAAAGGGGAGAGGGAAGCAAGGCCCTAGCCACTCACCCATAAAAGATGGACTTGAGCAAGCAACAAAGCAGAGCAACATAGAGGAAGCTGGGACCAAGACGCCGAAGAACATCTGAAGAAGAGCCTCCAAGATCCAGAGCAACTTGGAAGAGAGACTTCGGACCAAGATTCCAGCAACACTTGAGCTCTCCTGCCTCCTCCCTTGGTATCCTCCTTCAACTCGTCTCCCTGGTCTTCAAGTCAAGACTCTGGACCTCCATTCTCCTCTCCTCCAGCGACCATGAGATTGACACCCAGACCTCGCAACGTCTCCAGGATCAGATACATAAGTAAAACTCTTCTTTCTCATCTTGACAAACTGGTGCAAAAGGGGAATAACCATGTGTGCTAACCTGTGTTTGAGACGTTGGGCTGTTTTCGTGTTCCCTCTAGAACTTGTTGATCAGGGATAAATAAACTGTTTCCATAACCCAATCCAATCCACTATCCATCCTAGCAGTACTCCATGTATTTGTTTAATGTGTATGTGTATTCTATGTTTGTCTTGTGAAGTAATAAATGTCTCAGCGTGACTCGTGACTCTGTTCTTCTTCATTAAAGTGGAGTCCCTTCAGGCTTGCGATCCCTTTGTCTATGCTCTTTAAATTTAAGGACTAATTCCCTCTCTTATCAAGGCAAAGCTCTCTTTTAACAGTGCAATTAAGGAGAGCCTTACAGAGGCTTCTTACTGTATTCTGGTGCAAATAGCCTCGGTGGACGAGAGGTTCAAGCTAGAAATATTTGATAAGAGCCCTGCTTTCATAAGAAACCCCCAATTGATAAATAGATAATGACCTAACAATTATAAATCAATTGATGCACATAAGGGTGAATCAGCCTAAACTGATTCTGGTGGAGAATATCTAACTTAATACCTAAATTAAATAAATAAATTAAATAAATAAATCCTACATCAGGTACAGCTGTGTTTAGTTTGTGTTAAGTACTTGTGTTCTGTTATAGGTGGCTGTGTATTTAAGGGGATTTGTGTTCTGTGTTCGGGTGTGGGTCAGCTGTCATATTGGCTGGTTGTGTGTCCTTGACTCCTTTTGTTTTTGGAAATCACTGAGTTTTGGTTTGTGGGCCCTCATGCCCTCATGGAAGTCTGCAATCGTGCCTGCCTTCATTCCAGAGACAAGGGGAGATGTGACAAATTGAGCCACCTTTTAAACCATGGCGCTGCAGACGTGGTGTGTGGGAGTGAGGAGCTCACCCCAGAGGACGAGGAGAGGCTACTTGGAGAGCTCTCAGTACTCTCCCAGGAGCGGATTGCTCAGGACTTGGCTGCTTGCTACAGCCCAAGGTGGCATGCACCTCCACCAGTGAGGAGGAAGTGGGCACAGAAGCCTACCCTGAGCACCTCAGCAAAGGCACCGGACGCGGGTGCTCTTCCGGTCCTCCCACTGGCATCCTGCCAGGACCCTCGACCCATGAGGAGGAAGCGGGCATGGAAACCCGCCTTGAGCGCCCCGGCGAAGGCGCGTGATGCAGGTGCTCTTTCAGTCCTCCCACTGGCTCCGAGGACCCTGAAGCAGGAGATGAGAGGCAGCTGGAAAAGCTCACGGGGCTGGTTGCATTGCTGGTCATGGCCATCAACCAACAACAACTCCACGAGGCCACACAGCCAGTCTCGCCGCCCCTCACCACAGCTGGGGTCCAGAGCCGCACCGCCACACAGTACCACACGAGGTTTTACAGAGCTGTCGTACTCTCCTCAACTTCAGGCTCAGGTTGAAAATGAGCTCCATCACCCCACACAGTTGATCTTCGCAGGACCTGACAACCCTTGAGCTGATGCCAACTGGACCCACTCCCTTCCTGGCTTTGATCCTCCTCAATTCCCTTCTAAACTGGATGGTTGAAAGAGACATGTGTACTGGATGCTGTGGTTGGGGGTGGGGAGCAGTGAGCAGGGTGTGTGGAGGAGGTGCGAAGTGACTGAGATGTCTGAGGTTGAACATAGTTGGGGGTGGGTGTGTCTGCAGCAGATGTTGAAGACTGTATCCAGGATGAATCAAACCTGTCAAAGAAGCAATTCAGTTCATTTGCCCACCTCACATCCCCCACCGGCAGAGAGTTTTGTTCTTTGTGGCCCAAGATGGTTCTAAGGCCTCTCTATACTTTGCTAGCATTGTTCTGCCTGTAGCTGTCTTTTCCATCTTCTGCCTGTAGCTGTCTTTTCCGTCCCTGATCAGTCCTTTCAGCTCTCTTTGCACCCTTTTCAGCTCCTCCTTGTCTCCTGATTTGAAGGCCCTCCTCTTCTGCTTGAGGACAGCTTTTATTTCTGGAGTAATCCAGGGTTTGTTATTGGAGAAGCACCGCACAGTCCTGGTGAATATGGTGTATACAAATTGATGTAGTCTAAAATGCAGGTGACAAGGCTGTTGATGTCCTCCCTGTGGTCGTCACAAAGCACCCCCCACACAGTAGACTCAAAACAGTCCTTTAGAGCCTCCTCGCTCTCCTTCGACCATCTCTGCACTGTGTGAGTGACTGGTGTCATGGAAAATCAGCAAAACACAAATATTCTTCACTCAAACAAAGCCTTTATTCTTGTCCACAGGGAGAGTGTTCGCTGAGGCAGTCTCAGTCGAAGCTCTCAAAGTCCCAGCTCCACTCAGGGAGCTACTATACCTTAACATAAACACTAGGTTGTCTCATAACAACACCAGCCCTCAATGCATATACATGCCTTATACTCATACATGCCTTATATGGCCATCCATTGCATACATGAGAAGCACTCATAAGAATAACATATGAGAACCTCAGCTCAACCTTTTGTCCCTAAAAGGCCATCCCATAGCTTACATGAACATTCCAATGCTCACACATATACAGCCTAAAGCAGAGCAGATCACTTGTGTAAGATTTTCTCCTATTAAGTGGTGCAAGATTAGCCTATTTTTCAGTGAAAGTTACTTATATGAGTTTAAAACAAACAGTTAATATCTATCTTCCTTCACACTGGTGGCTCCCTGCGGTTCATACACAGGGACAAGGTGCACCAGGTTTTGATCTGATCTCCCCAGGGGAGGGAGAGGTGATGAACTGTATGCCTCTTTTGTGTTAGCACACAGTCAGTCCAGTCAGAGACAACTATAAAAGGGCCCATACGCAGCCTCTCGCCATCACTGACTTTTCCTTCCCACAGCAAGACCTTCTGACTCGCTGACTGCTTTGTCATTGTTGCCCATGCTCGAGCCATGCCATTCCCCTGCCTGCTGGAGCCTTCCACAGGACACCAATGGCAGAGGATGACTGCACTCACCATTCCTAAACACCCTTTTTGCCTCACCTTACCTTGCACCTTATTTTGGCCATTTTTCAGTTGGTGGGGGTCCCACATAAGTGGACAGAGTGCACTCAAGGGCGGAGATTATGCCCCTCGGGCTCTGGGTGGCTTTCATGATGACTGCCTTTCAACCCTCACCTGGGACTGTCCAATGTTACCCTCTCGAAGACCTCAGCCGATAATGTCGTAGCTAAGAATAGAACAAATACCTAATCTAAACATTAATTTAAAAATCAAATGCAGTCGGGGAGAAATGCAGCTTTTCTACTTTATTAAAATAAAGAAGAGCGGTCCAGGAGAGTGGCAGGCCAGGCCTCCTCTGATCATCTGACATTTCAGTTCAGTTATATAGCCTTCCATAGTGTAACACCCCTTTTCTTTACATCACATCACAACCAATTGGGAGTTAAGTTGGATGTTCAAATCTTTCTCAGTACTTTTCCATTCTCTGTTCCTAGAATGACCATTTGTGCATGCCCCCTATAATGGGGGTTTTATGGCCTGTGCCAAAGTCTCCTCCAAACTTCACAATCTCCTGGTTCCCATGACCATCTGGCCAGCCAGTCGTCATTGCCAGATTCTTAGTGTTCTTCAACTGACAAAAACTTCCTGATATAGTTTCTGCTATACTGCTCGGGAGCATCCTGACGTTTAAATTCTCTCAGGCCATTTCAGAAAGGCTTATGGC
Source organism: Hydrocynus forskahlii (assembly GCA_037974365.1). Classification (NCBI taxonomy): domain Eukaryota; kingdom Metazoa; phylum Chordata; class Actinopteri; order Characiformes; family Alestidae; genus Hydrocynus; species Hydrocynus forskahlii. The sequence continues at coordinate 1,587 of JBBPCX010067318.1, read as the reverse complement.
CACATGGCCAGGGACTCCTCATCACACCCAAACAGGACTTAATGCCATGACCAAGACAGGCTCATGTTTCTCTTTAGTTTTTCTCTGCTCTGGTTTGGCAGTCTCCCTCATGAAGGACAAGTCTCCTTCATATGCTGGTTTAAATGAGAGTTTATTTTGCCCAGTGACTGTTTTTTCAGCTCCCAAGCTGTTCACTCTCTAACGATCTTGTGCTTGAGTTTTGCATGTGTTTTACTCTGAGTTTTTATATTAAACAGTATCGATCTGCCCAATGAATTCCTGCATCTGCAAGTGCTGCATCTGTTTCCTGCACCAGTCTCTTTTTTATTTTTGCTTTGGTGTTTGTATTCCTAAACTTCAAATCTGAAACAAATCAAAATGCATTCTTCTGTAAATTCAATGCCATTTCAACACTGAACAAAAATCAAGGTACAGATACCTTGATGATGTATCTGTACTTTGATGGCATGTTTTATTATATATATTATTAATGACAACTGTATGTATTTCATTGACATTAAATCTTGCACAAGGACAAAAGTGACAAGTAAAATGCTAAAAAAAAACAAAAAAAACAAGTACACGTTATTTGGAATACTGGGAGAATCATTACCCACTCGCCCTACCAAAAAGCACACTTTAATTGGGCATAAAAGTGTTGTGTGACCATCAAATATATCCAAATGCACATTGCCACAGTTTCTTGTGTTATGAATTACTCCTTATATGTTCCCTGAAAATAACGATGAGGGTTCGAAACAATATATACACAGGGAGACATTTATGGAATTATTTAAGTTGTGCAGACATGTTTCTGTTTCTTTCTTCATTTCCTTTCTGTATTTCTATTTTCTTTTCTGATACACATATATCAACCCAAACTTTAAAATGATTTTGCCTGATATCTTTGCAGTGTAACCTGATTCTATATGCTTATCAGAACAAAGTCAACATGGTCTTCAAGTGTGATTCTCAAATGCAGTAAAATTTCATTTTAAATAATCAAATAAATGTCTTGTAGCAAATAATATCTATTTTAATAATCACAAATAGGTAACTACAGTGGCAGCATGAGAGGAGGCATTGAACTGAGCAGTTTGTCTCTGTGAATAATACAGTAGAGCATTCACTGTTTGTCCATTATAGAGTTCCCTTTATATCGTTTGTAGAGGACCTTAATAGATAGCAATACCTCCTCTGTCTTCAGAGTATATATGATGGGATTTAACATAGGTGGAACTATTTGAGTTATGACAGAGTTGATTATTCAAGTATTTGTTTGGATGTTTGTTGTTAGAACAGATGTATAAATGCTAAACATTGGTAGATAAAACATAGCTACTAATATCAGATGAGAAGTGCATGTTTTCATAGCTTTCATTCGTTCAGCACCATGTGAAATCTTCAACAAAGCAAAACCAATACAAGCATAGGAGAAAGCTACTAGTATCATTGGAATAAAAAGCACTACCGTGCCATACACATAGCCCATATTGATATTAGTGGAATAATCATTACAGGCAAGTCTGTAGACAGGGCCATGATCACAGAAATAGCTGTTAACTATGGTAGATCTACAGAAGGATA
>JBBPCX010067317.1:0-33987 GCA_037974365.1 Hydrocynus forskahlii | reverse complement strand
TTGGGGGGGGCCGTCCCCCCCCCCCCCCCCCCCAGTCTCCATTTCAGAGATGATGACATACTGGTTTAGAAGGGTGATAAAGAAGTTACTTTGTTGTCAAGACCACAATGGTTCATCTCCAGATGATGAAAATACGTGGTCTGACAAGGGCAAATTGAATGTGACCGAAAAATAATAATAAGAAAAGATAATAAGCAATAGAGAATTCCACATAGGCGGTTTGTGGGGATTTGACAGTTTATTCCTCCAGTTTTTTTGTTTTTTGAAGGTTTCCTCCTGGGTAGCTGGCAATACAATTGCCACACTCTAAAGTGCATCAGCGCTCATGGGGATCCATGGTGTGGGCGGGGTGGGGCGGGGTGGAGGTGGAGGCGTACACACAAAGGTTGTCAAATGCGCGCGCGCGCGCGTGTGTGTGTGGGGGCGTATCTGATGAATGCTATGATATGAAGTATCCCTACTGCCCTCAGTCCTCTCCTGTCTCTAAAACTGATACACCATGAATAAAAGCAGGGGACGTCGTGACAGCAGTGTGGACCAGCAATGCTGCAGTCGTGGGGAAGTTGCAGTAAAAACACATTATGAAGTCCTGTGAGACCAAACCCTCCACTGCGCTGGCTTTCATAAATGTGTGAGGCTTGTTATTGCCACTGTGGAATTGGTATTTTGCTATCTCTCTCTCTTTTTTGCTTGCTCTATATGCTCTCTTTCATTCTCTTTCTCTCTTTCTCTCCCTCTCATTCTCTTCCTCTCTCTTTCCTCTTTCCTTATTCCTCTTTCTGTTTGTGTTTATCACTATCCCTTTCTTGCCATTTCTTTACCTCTCTCCCTCTCCCTTTCTCTTATTGTTTTTACCCGTCTCTCTCAATTCACTTTCTCTCCTTTTTCTTTCCTTATTTCTCTTTCTATTTGTTTTCATCGTTATCCCTTTCTTCTTCTATCTTTATCCCTCTTTCTCTCTCTCTCTCTCTCTCACTCTCTCTCTCTCTCTTTCTCTCTCTCGCTCTCTCTTTCTCTTTGATTTTTTCATTTGTTTTTCCAGTTTTATTACATGGGTTACTATTTGTGCACAATGTTTGAATCATTCAGATTATTTGCCAGAGTCCTAAAGAGCGGACATCAGTGCTACATCAATTCATCAATATCGCTGTTTTGGAGTGGATAGTGGAAGTTAATTAAAGCTCATTCTTGCATTGGAACTTTACCTTAAGTAGGTTTTCCGAAAATAGACAAGTTATGCTTGTGAGAAGAGACTGTTTTATTCCTAAGCATTGCATCTCAATGTCCAGATTAAATTGTTCAATTTCTTGTTGCTAAAATGAACCTTAGTAATAAGTCACAATGCATGGTTATTGCAAAAAGCCTTATAGTAAATTAGCAAGCAGATAATGAAGGCACTGTATTATACAAGCACTGTGTTGATATACTTATGTAAACATGAGACATAAAAATAAAAGCAACTATTATTGCATTATTGTGATATGATGCTCCACAGCTTCTGTATGTATGAATACAAAGTAGAGAATGTAAGCGATAATATTACATATATAAATATGTCAGTGTAATGCTGGGCTAAAAGGTATTGTTAATAGAAATAAGCGCAAGTAGAAAGGTGAAGCATAGGAAATTAACAACCAAACTCATTTCAACAAGTCATAAAGTGAGAGAGCCCTTCACTTCACCTGGCGACAGGGATTTTTTCTGGTCGTCCTTGGGGTTCTGCTGCACTGGTAATGTTAATCACAGACAGTGTGAACTATCACTCGTAATATGTGAAGCTTTCACATGGATTTTTAGTGTATGCAATCCACAGAGTGCTTTCTGCCTCCCATTAATCTTGTCAGCTCTAGTCACTAATTCTGTCAACTTGGATTGTCCTTGATACTCAACTTGCTGTGCTGACTAATGATGCTAGTGAGGGGAAAAAAAATCAGTCAGAGCAAATTTTAGATGGAGAACCACATCATTACAAACAGCTCATGTCTGCCTCATTGTTTATTTCATGTAAAATATGTTGTATTTTTTTTTTATTTGTAAGTTCCAAGGTAGGTGGATTTAAAGATACTAAATAGATTATATGTATTATTTTAGCCAGGAATATAAAAGGCTCGCCACCAACAACTGTGCTGTTTTCGTGTTTTATCTAATAGATTTTATTATGTTCTGTTCATACAAAGTTAAAAATAAAAAGTGTGCAGAAGTTCACTGGTTGCCACAGTTTTCTTGCGTATAAAGAAAAAAATAATGAAAATATATCAGATTTAAAAGAATAAAATAACAGGGTACAAATAAATTCAAGGCTTACTTTGCCATCTGCAGCTGTGTACATGTACGTATTGAGATGAGACAACGTTTCTCCGTGGACCACGGTGGAACATACGGCATTCAGCAGTCAAAAGAGTGCAAGTTACAACAGACAGTAGACAATAGTATTCCAGTAGCTTCACTCCTGTATTCCAGCAGCTTCACTCCTGATTCAGTTTCTGATGGGATGAAACAGAGTCACACATGCACACACACTGCTCTTAACATTAATATTTTAATTGTCGTGATTGTAAAATAATGTAAGAGTTTTGTGTAGTTTAACATTTCCAAGGTATAATACATTATTTATATATATTATTTTTAAATTTTCTCCAAACATTTTTTTTGGTGAATTTTGAATCAAGTGTGGTCAATAATGCATTAAGCAATAGTGACATGCACATTTTACACAAACCCTGTACTTTGGGTTTGACAATAACTGTTTCAGTAATCGCAATCTCACAAAATAACATACAAAACAGTAGTGCAAAGATGACAACAAAACTGCAAATTAAAAACACACAAATGGCAAATAAGAACAGTAGAAAATGCTAGTGGTGATGCTAAAGGAGATGACCACAAAAACCCATTAGCACACCACATGCAATGACATTTACATGTGCCTGCATACATTCAGAGGAAACTAATAACTCTGTATATGGTGCCTACGTACCAGGATTTGACTCAGTACCACATAATTTACTTCAGTGAACGGGACTTGAACCATTTTCACAATAACTATATAGCTCAAATCATTTTACATACTTTGGGCATAAACAGGCATAGCATATAGAACAACAAGAAGAATACATTCCCATATGTAATACAATATTACCATGCCCACCCGGTCTCATCACTATGCATAAATCCACAAACATCCCAAAGATAACATAGTTATGCCATTTCATCTATCTTTGTACAGACTTTTAAAGCAGTATTACCTTATTTAGCATGTGACTTTGTATACTCACAAGCAATATCTGCAAACATTAAAGAACTTTTCTCATCAAAATCTAGTTGCCTTTCCCCAGGCCTCCCCATGCATGTTGTGCAGAGTCAGATTCATGCACGGTTAACACCAACACAGAATATCATTCTTTTATTCCTTAAAAGCTTCCTTCAAATCTTCAGCTATACTAACTGAGTTAATATTAACTTAAGTTTGAAGATTTTTTGGGTAATATTTTTGGGGAAAAACGAGATAAATACCAAAGAGGTAAATTACACTAGCATAGAACAAACCAGTTCTAGCTATCTAACCAAATAAAGCACATAAATATCTCAGTCGTAATTAGTTAATTATAAATACAAACATTTTGGGAAAAAAATCTTAAAATGCAGGGAAATTCTGATTTTGTGTAAATAGTACATTTTCTTTAGTTTACAACACATGGTTTATGTTTTTTTTTTATTTTTAAAGATTAAAATGATTGAAAAAAGACAACATGACATGAGTCTTAAGGGTGATTTTCATTTTTGGATTTTTGGGTCAGCTTCAAAATGTCATAACATGATCTCTGACATCTTTATAACTAAAAGTTTGCTTTATAAAGAAGCATATACGGCTTAAATAAATGACATTGTAGATTTCAGCAGGCTGTGACACAAACTGAATAGGTCTAGTAGAAATGTTATGGACACAGTAAAACCATAATGAGAACCATTCCTTTCTTTCACAACCCAGATTGGGTTTTGGTTCTAGGCAAAACTCCTATATCTTTGTACCACTAGACTATTTAACCACCTGAGACCTGGTGGAGGGGCTCCCAATATACTTTCCTGTCTGAACTCCTAACATTACAGTGACACTTAATGTAAGTTTGTACTTACCACCTTATTACTCCAAATAAAAAATCTGGTTATCCAACAGCATATCTGATTAACTGTTTGCTGACTGAGACTAACTGATTAATTAGGTGGAATCAGGTGTGCTCTTGGATGAAAATCACACCACAGCAGGCCAATGTGGACTGGACATTCCTGGCTCAGTAGTGCAATCAGGGAATTCAGAGTAATTACACTGTCTTGGTGCTTATCCCCGTTGAATCGTAATTTGATGTTAGTAGTGGTACAAATAATTGGAGACTGAACCAGGTGATGGGTAAAACTTGGTTGTAATTTCTGTGTAATATGATGAACCTCTCTTGGAGCTACCCAAAATAATTACTTTGTACTTTATAGTTTGGATCTCCCTTGTTAATAATATTACAAGGACCTTAAAAGAAAGTGTCCCTAAACATGTTAGCACTTCATCTTTTTCTACATTCACATTTTGCCTTCAGACTTATCAGAGGTGAATACATCAATTGACTCCCACCTTCATACCAGAAGCCAAGTCTGTCCCCTCCCATCTGTTCCCTCACGGTCAGCAATTGTTAATGTGTCTCAGCCCTCCAAAATGAAATATGAAGACACCGCAAAAAAGGCTTTGAACAACTTCTGACCCAACTCTACTGGATTTTAAGCATTCTTTTGATGATTTAACCATCTCTCTCTTTCACTTTTGCCATCCATTTCTCCGTCTCTCTATGCAAGCTATGCCTTCAGGTGTTTAGCAAGTTCCAAAAAAAAACAACAATATAACCAGCTATTTTGGTCCATAAGAAGGTACTTATGTTGAAATGAAATAGCAAGACAATTTAATTGAACATGAAGTGTCCCCTCACAGTTAATGTGGTCTAAAGCACAAAGACCAAGTCAGCCAAGGCAATGTCTTAATAACAAGAGGGCAGTTCCTTGATTCCATTTCAAAGACACTGCTTCTAACATAAAAATGAATTGACCCATGTGAAACATCATTCTGTAGAACATGACATGGGCTCTTTTCTCAGAACCACTGAAGAAATTTCTTACTCTGCTTTGATGCACTTCTACAAAAAGGTATGGGTACTTAGCTCTTAGAAGTCAAATTAATACTGTTTTCTGATTTAGTGAAAGTGAACCATTTGTCACATGTGAACACAAGAAGTCAGTAGTGCCATTGGTGGTCCTGGGATTCAAACCCATGCTCTTCCGATCGCAGGGGCAACTCCCTAACCACCAGGCCACCAGCTGTCCCAATAACACTGTTATTCTGCCCCAATTACACCATTAAATGAAATTGCACAATTATGACTTACCTGCTGAATAAAGCTGCAATTAAGAATAGACAGCTTTGAATCTGCACTTATTTGTCTTTCCAGTTGTTTCAGTGCCCCACTGAGCAACAAATACTTTATAATACTTTATAATAGGGTTCCAGTTACACATTTTAGACGTCCCAGTAGTTGAACAAGATGGCTCAAACTGCCTTTGTGATTCTAGACCTTAAACTTACATGATGACGGCAGCCATGCGCTCCAACAAACTGCTTGCCTAAAAGCCACCACTGAAATCTGCTAAACAGAGATTTGGTCAGCCTATATGCTGTGGCCACAATTCGTCCATAGCTAAAAGCCTCATCCGGAGGGGAAACGTGTCAAGATGCTTACTTCGCAGTAGCTTTCACCAACTTTGCCGGTGAAAGCCTTTTTTCCACACTAGGGACTGATTAGACACAGAGAGCTCGCACTGCTCTAAGGAGATCCAATTGAGGAAAAAATAAATAAATAAATAAATACTGTAGAGGAAGGAGCACAAAGGAATGGGGGCCAATGGACTCACTGAACATGTGAGTGGATCGCCCCCATGGTCCAAATGGCAAAATTAGGATTTGCTCAATCTCGAGAGGTAAAATGAAAATGTCAAGAGCAAAATTAATCCTTCCAACCTTGGACGGCATTTCTCCGCAAGCTAGCTGGAAGTGCCGCTTTCTTCAGTTCAGATGCTACAAATGGATTTGGGCAAATCCCTCTGGACAAGGATAGCACAAAGCCGACAACCTTTATTACAATTCAGGAAGATACAAAAGAAAATGCATGAGCTTCTCCACCATCTCGATGGCACTGCTGTGTCTATGGGTGACACATCCTTCTTTGGAAAGACAATGGAGGCACAATCACAGAAATCTACAATTTGTCACAGTGATGAATCAGGGAGTCCAGGATCGAAGCTCAGCTGGGGATAATATCAATTGTGACAATTCTATCACACCACTCTGAGTAGAGTTTGTTCATAAGGACAACGTGTTAATTAACCCTGGACCTCCGCCCGGAATCTCTGCTAGGTAAAGAGACTCCTGAGCATGATGAACCGCATCACGAGCCACTTAGATTTCTGGGGTTTACATGCACAGAAGGAACACAGATGCTTGCTCATGTGGAAGATGCTGACTTCACTTTCACCAGAAATATGTCAAAACATGGGCCAAATATTGGGTAACAATGACATCAAAATAACTTGCGTCAAGACTCTCCTCAGTCTTGGCCCCCGAGTGGTTGAACAAACTCCCTCTTCCGATCAGATCTGCGGAGTCTTGTAAATTCTCAAAAAAAAAAAAACAACCTCTTATCCCTGTCCCTTCCTTACTTTTGACTTAACATCTGACTTTTCTTTGTTGTTTAGGTGTACCTAGTGTGGAGTAACTTGGTTTTATAGTGGACACTGATTTAAGTTTAGCTTTACAGGTTTAAGAAACAGATGTGGACTACTTGAGCACTGATGTACGTCGCTCTGGATAAGAGCGTCAGCTAAATGCCATGAATGTAAATGTAAATGATAACAAACAAACAGGGGGCAACCATGAAAGTAATATGCCTGAAAGTGACAAAGTCATTCCTGCCAAAAAGAGCAGGGAGACACCTGAGGCTTCCAGCAGTGGATAACTTTACTGCCACAGGATCAGTCTCTTGTGTGCAAAATACTTTGGCAATAGTATACAGAAGAATTGTGAAATGATCTACACTTTCAGAATTCTGAAATGATTTCTTGGATTAAACCTAGGATAAACCTTCTGTTGCTAGGCAACCTACATTATTTTGAGGCTCCTTTAGCGTTACAAAAAGGTTCTGCATGATCATGCATTCATTTACAAAAGTGGTTCTTTACCTGAAGTTTTAAGAGTAAAGAAAAGTAAAAGTGGTCCTTTCAGGCAGAATAAACATTGGGTGGGACCAGTTAGCATGACAGCTCATCGGTCATGTTCAGAAGATGTCCTATCCTCTGCAACAGATGTTAATTATTTGGTAAAAAAAACCTACTGAATGGAGAAAACCAAAATGCAAAACTGTTAAGTTATGCAAAAAACATGCAAACAAGTCCCTTTGAATTATTCTGTGGAAACCAAACAGCCATCTCTACATCTTGTAAGACTCAAATAAATCTAACCTATTCACCTGCAGCTGTAATATCTTCATCTACAATTGCTTGTTTAGTTGAAGGGCTCTAGTTTGGTGTCATTGCCTTCTTGTTGGAAATCTGTTTCCCCCTTCCATCTGATACTTGTAACTCTTCTCCACAGCCGTGAGAATGTTTGTGTATCCAAAATGGGTCAGACTGAACATATTGGCCCTCCCTGCCAAAATCCAAACGCAGACCGTTTGCTCCCAAGCCTCCCGCACAAGCTGCTCTGGATTATGTTCCCAATCACAGTGGATCCTACTGTCCAACCAGCACGAGGCCGACAGCTTTGTTTGCCAGACATCCCCTCTGCATGAGCACTGTGAATGCAAAGATAACAGTCGGGAGTGGCTCACATAGTTCCAAACGAAGATCATGACTTGAATTTCACTTGTTCCATCCTCCAGAGGTGTTCCATGTGTTTGCAAGCTGCCAGTTCACTTGGCTCCCGCCAAGGATACTGTCAGGGTTTAGGACTTCACTATCTCTCCGGTCTTTGCTTATTTTGAGTGTGTGACAACACCTTTTTGTATTGCAATTACAGGTAGCTGGCTCCTTTCTACAGATGGCAGAGGAGCAGAATGCTTGCAGTGACTTTTTACCAAGTATCTTTTACCATCAAAAGTTTGGATGACTCATGTACTGTGGCTGATTCATACCCAGCAAAATGGCACGCACTGTCTCAGAACTAGTTTTACCGTTTAAACCTGATTTAACACTGTTCAAGAGGGCTGTGAAGCATTTGAAATCATGGACCATGGATGCTGGAGAGGACATTTAATTGCTGCTATAAGTCAAGAGATGTCATTACAGTATAATAGCCTGGAAACAAATACCCTGACCATAGCTTAGCTTCATCCTACTTCCCAAACTGACCTCATCTCTCCCAAGCAGAGCCAGCTGTGATGCTCGTGCTTCACAGCTCTCTGCTGTGCTATTTTCAGCAAGCAGCGTGTTTGCAAGGGTTCCTTCCTGGCCTGCAGGGCTAACGCACACTGCATGGGTTGTGTATAATTAAACCAGAGTCTCTCACTCTGCTTTGGATAATGGGAAATAGCATCTGCAGTCTTGCTCTGGGCGTTTCGCTGTACCCATTTGTTTCCATCATTCTTCATCAGACTAATAATGTGGCTACCAAACAATCTAAAGGCCACGGTAAAGAAAACCTACGTGGCAGGAAATTAAACGTGCAGAAATGGAAGGATAGGGGGCGGTATTAAAATGGCAGTTCAGCTACCTGCTGATATAGAACATGCTAATAGCCACATTTATTTTTGTAAAAATGTTTCCCCTCCACATTGCTGCAGAGCTCAGTGGGCTGGAAAAAACCAAAGATCTATTCATACCTAAGGAGTTCCGTGCTTGAGGAGTGATAGCCTACATAAAGCAAAACGCAAGGTTTATTGTGGGTACCGTTGGCCTCGGTGACAAAAAGGCACTGTGGAGTCTACCATGTCCAATTCCAGCTTTGATAGACTTTTCGGCAGGAGAATTTCAATTGTGCTGTTTCCTCAGAAGCACTCTTTTCTTGCGCAAGTTTCCGATATTCTATTGAGCAGGAATGAGCTGGCATGAAATGGGATTAGTATTAGAGACAATTTCTCAGACAAAGCCTTCCGCTCTCCTCCTCTGTCGGAGCCCATGCTAGCCCGAGCAGGAAGCCCATAAAATGTCGGTGATAAAGAGCTCTCCATCTTCCCTGCTTTTGTCCTGCACTCCACAGCCGAGTGCAAGGAGCTTTGGAAAGGTCATTTCATCCGCTGAAGAAAACTCTATTTTGTGAACGTTACAGAAGGACATACACCGTAATAAGCCAAGGGAAGAGACAGCTTTAGTGAGCTTCAGAGAGAAAATGAGATGATCTGGTGTAAGTTGTAACCCCATTTGTGGGCAACACAACCTAATTCTTGACCTTATGCTCAGCATTTCACAAGGGTTTGAAGAAATTTACAACCGTTGACAAAGTACTCATATTTAACCATTTGTACCTTTCTTATAAATTAATGTTCAACGTATAACCTACAGCAAATCTCTTTCCCTGCTTTCTCCCTACCTTTATATATTTATTTAAATGACACATGCTCTCTTGGGAGGCCGCGCCTCCAGGGGATGCTGAATGAGAATAACAGAGCACAAAACAGTCTCCAACCATGACAAGAGGCACAGCTAAACACATTAACTCACCTGGCAATAATGTTTGCCTTATGGTGTTGTACATCAAGCAATCAAGACCACCTAGTCTGAGCTCAGAGCCACCACTGAAAGTATTATGTAATGCCATCATTATGCACTATACAGTCAAATAACTGTGTGTCTACAAAGTCATAATAGCAAAGCCATTTTTCTTGTTGTAAAGTACTTCAAGAGCGAGAGCGCAGTTTTATAAGTGAAGGTGTCAAAAGGTATTACTTGGAACAATGTTGTACACAAACCACTTTTGGTTTCTGAAGAACCTTCCAATTAGTTTTGAAAGAATAATTCACTGCAAGGTTGCTTGGACTTCTGTAGGACTGATTTGAGAAACCCTTTAATATTAATCCCCATATCATTTGAATAATTCTAGTCAGTGATTATCGGCTTCTTTCTATTCTTAGGAAATTAGCATCAGTGACAACTGTTCTTAGAGTTTACTTCATTGACAGTGAGTGGTTCACAGACCTGCCCAATGGAATACAATAGTATTTTTGCCTAGTTCATCAGAGAACAAGATTAGCCATATCATGAATAGAATATGCAGAGATCAGTCTGATATATACATATATTCTGATATATATATATATATATATATATAACCAGTGAGAGGAGGAAGCCAGCAAAGATGTAGTTTTTCATCAGTGGAAGAATATGTGAACTATTGTAAAGTGTCATCAATCGCAATCATTTCAGTGCTACTGTGCACTAATCTGAAACCATTATGAAGCCATAGTTCAGATTCTGCAACATGAGCAGAGGGTAAAGGCAAGTGATATATTGGCTTGTAACACCAGCATAGACCTAAAATCAGGTGACAGACTCATCTACCGATGTCTACAGTATTGTGCATAAAGAAATTACTTTATCATTTAAACCAATCAAAAATCTAATTCATCAAAGACATGAAGTTTGTCCAGAGTCTAACAGTTTGGCATAGGCCTGCTCTATAGCTCAATGGATTTGTGCTGTGGATTAAAAACGCAGCATCCTGGATTCCAGTCCAACTTTGGGGTAGCGGGTGGTCTAGTGGTTAGGGACATGCCCCTGTGATCGGAAGGCTGTAAATCCCAGGATTGCCAGTGGCACCAATAAGGTACCCTTGAGCAAGATCCCATCCCCACAGACTGCTGCATTGGTGACCACCCGTTGCTTCACTTGGGTTGACTGGGTTAAATGCAGACAAAGAATTTCACACTGTGTGCTGTGCTGTGGTCAAGCATGACTAAGATAAGATAAACCTTTATTAGTCCCACAAGTGGGAAATTTGTGCTACTTTAAGGGCCACTTTACTTTAGTACTCTCCAGAGTACTGTACGTTCCTAGAATTGTACAAACGTCCTGAGAACCATTTAGGAACCTTCATTCTGTTTTGGTAATTCCTCTCTGGTCTTGTTCATTGGTGAGTTATATCATGCAATGCTTATTCCTTGAGTTTTCTGTTTTAATTTGGATTATTTCCTTATGTAACAAGCTATGCTAACCGACCAGCTAGTGAATTGGTTTAGTTAAAGACGGCCTTTTTCTGACCTCAAAGTTTGTTGAGCGAAACTCTGTGCCACGTTAAGTATGCATGTCGCTTAGTGGTGCGCTCACCAGGTGGCTGTTGTTTCTCAAAACTAAAGGGGGTGGAAACGCCTTGTTGCTCCCACTCTGGTTTAGGCTGCTCTGTATGAATTCACCTGATGTGAATTAGCCAAGCTTCCAAAGCCAGTTGTTTTGCACATGTAAAATGACAAGAAGACTTATCGCTGGGCTGAGTGCCTGCTCGTCCAAGAAAGAAAGCAAGAAAAAACAAAAGAAACGAAACAAACAAATGCAGGCAAGATGAAATAGTATACAGTATGACAAATGCAAACCCAGTGAAAATATGAAGGACTGAATTTAAAAAAAGACACTGCGAAACCTGATGAGATTAAAGTTGGAAAGATAAAAGACCCTGGAAGCTTTTTTCTTTTCGTCTTTTTGAAAGTCACACTGTTGATTCTGCAGAGTTTAAAAGGCGGATAGGAAATACAGCCTTTCATTTTCTCATTTTCTCCAGCATTAAGAATGTGATTGTTTTATTTGCTTAAAATAAAGGAACCTTGTTTTGGTGTAAATTTTCACCGGGACAATGAAGCGAAACAAATAAAAGTAAGATTGAAATTTGGATTAGGCACGCTGGACCTTCTCTTCAATTTATTTCAGTTGCTAATGCATAATCACATGTGATAAAGGACTGGAGATGAATGGTGAAGTTTGCTTTTTCTCTCCATTTGTGGCGAACTTTTAATGTATGAAGTAGTATCTATATCATGGCTTGATGGTAGTTATTCAGTTATATATATACAGCTCACAGGCTTTACTTTCCTCTTCCAATGCTAATTTTGGCCTTACATTCTAACAAACTAGCTCTAAATATATATTACAAAGCTTAACTGGACATAAACCATGCACTTATATCAATTTCTACCTGCTTATTGCTGTCCACAGTGCTGTATTCCATAGTTGACCTTTATCTACTGACCTGATGATAAGCCAGTGGAATGGGTCAATTAAGAGGGCAATGGTAAATTATTTAGGGCTTCAGCCACATTAAGGAGGTTTAATGAGGTAGAGTAGTGTATGTAACAGCTCCTCAAGGCAAGGGTTACATCACATCCAACAGGTCGTGTCATAAGTTTCATTGTTTAGTAATCAGTCTACTCCATACATTATGCATCCACTCATCTGGAGCACAGCTGTATAAAGATTTAATAAGGTGGTACCCCTGGTAGGTGTTTCTGTGTTGTTACTCACGCTGCAGTGCCTCAGCCAGACATCACGTTGTACTCGGATGTTTGCTTTATTCACAGAAATCCATGGGGCGGCCTTGACTGTCTTGGAAACCAAATCAAGTTTAAAGGCAGGATGGAAGACAGCACAGAACACTTTGTACATATTATGATTTTTGGGAGCAGATTCTTTTTGTAATGCTCTATTTTAAAGGTACAAAATAAAGACTTATATTGTTAATAATTAATTAATAATAGTTTTATATAGTAACTAACCATATATTAAGCAAAACTGTATTTAGTAACTGAAGACACTGTTAGTGAGGACACTATTAAGTGATAGTTTAGTTTGTCATTAATTCATTGCTTATTTATCCCTTACCCATTAACTGTGTACTAACTGAGGCCTGTCAAACTGCTAAGGAATGGATGAGTTTACGAAGAAGTAAATTAAGAACTAACTAGTACTTAGGCATTAGTAATGTTAGTATATATCTTATATATATATAAAACGTTTTGGGTCAAATTCTTTACATACAGTAGTGATTGGTTAAGTGATAGGAAATATTCTGTAAAGACTTCTTTGGGCTGCCCACAATGGAGAAAAAAATGTAATGCAAAACTTAAATATGAATTAAAAAATAAATAACAGGGCTAATCAATGAGTATTATTTAGTAATGTCACTTCTTCATATGAATAAAATCTTTTAGTAGTTTGTTAATAGTATAATGAGTAGCAGGTATTGCACTGTTAATGAGTGAATAATCTATGAACCATTAGGAAACAATTTTTATTTACATTTACATTTAAATTTATATTTACGGCATTTAGCAGACGCTCTTATCCATAGCGATGTACATTAGTACATTAGTAGTCCACATCTGTTCTTCAAACTTGAAAAGCTAGACTCAAATCAACGTCTGCTATTCAAGTTACTGCCAGCTACGTTACACACCTTAACAAACACTGTCGAAGAAAAGCCAGTGGTTAATACACAAGTAAAGAAAACATGGAGTTAAGAGGGTAAGTGCCCGAAGGTTTTTTTTTTAATAAAGGGAAAAAGAAATAACAAGAACTTAGTTAATCACCAAGGTGCTCTTTAAAGAGGTGAGTCTTCAGACAACTCTTGAAGATAGCGAGGGATTCCGCAGATCTGATCAGAAGAAGGAGTTCATTCCACCACTGGGGGGCCAAGACTGAAAAGAATCTTGACACATATCTTCCTCTAAATATCAGGTAACAGCATTTACAGCTGGTAATTACAAAGTAACAAAGAACTCAGTTACTAAGAATAAACTAATGCTTAATGAACAGTTGCATAGAAAATATACAATCAATGACATACTAGGATGCAATTAATAGTTCATTTGTGAACTATTCCTTTTTTCTTGTGCCACATTCTGCTCTCTGGTTATGCAATGGGAAAAAAATATTCTCCAACATTCACTGTTTCTAATTAGGAAAGAGAAAAGCCATTTTCTACAGAGCCAGCATCTTTTAGCGCAGTGAACCTTGACTTTCTGCTCTTGTCCAAAGGATGGTAATTATAATCCAGAGCTTGCATCAACACTCTTGTCCATAAGGGTATTTTATGATAGGCATTTGTTCATCTTCGCCTGTTACATTTGCGACCTCTGAGAGAGCATGACAGAGCTGATCGAGGTCATGCTGCCTTTCCCACTCTGCCCATGTGACTAATGCACCTGCGTTCAGCCCAGAATTCCTTTATTGCGTTGTCTGTGGTGGCATCTAGGCGACATTATGGACTGTGTGCTCTCAAAAACACATTTAGATCCATTCTCCTGCATTACCGGCATGTGGGAAACAGAGGGCATATGCTATGTGTATATGTTTGTAATGCACCATAATTAGCATGATAGTTTTCTGTTGGATAAAAGCCAATCTTCTGCATTCTGAATAGTGGCACTACTTTCACTAATAAGGTGCTTTCAGCGCTCTTGTCCTGGCAGATACAGTGGTAAAACTCTTTTGCTTTAGGATCAAAACTTGCCCTGGCTTCATCAGGAGCCGAGTTCTTTTTCAGCCCAAGCTGATGGGCTGGACAGTTAGCAACAAGACAATAAAGGCAAGGCAGCATGGAGACCATTCCAAACATGAAGCCTAAGCTAGAGAAAGCAATTATTCACAAAATTAATGTACATTATGCTTGACTTTTTATATCAGCAACAAAAAGAAAAACAACAGAAAACACTGCTTAGCTAGTTAATTAGCTTGCAGGGGCAGGCCTAGAGCCAGCAAGGGTATAAATAATGAAGATAAATGGAGTGAAATAAACAATATTATGGCAGTCAGTCAGTTACTCCTATGTACATATTTTAAACTACACATACCCTCTGTTTGTTTAGATTGTTGGTTTTGCATTCTTTAAAAAAATAATTTCAAATATGCACTCTGTTTTCGCCATGTTCTCATAATAAAGAATTACACCCTGCATCTGTGTTCATTGTTGACCTAGTTGGGAATAATCAGAAGGCAAGGAGATTAAAATAACAAAACAAAACTAAAATGTTATCAGATTAACTGAGAGAAGGTTGGTGAAATGCTGTTATCTTATGTTGAGCTGCTAGTGAGCAGTGAGTGAATTAGATAGCCGCTGCAGTGAAAGCTTTCAGCTTACACTGAACAGCTTCAGCTTTCAAAAACAAAAAAAGGTTTTACATACAATAACACGTCTTTAATAAATTGCACTCCTACCCATAAAAATATTAATCTACTGCTCTTCTAGGATTTAAAATGATGCACATTTCTATTTAAATATATTCCATCAATTTGAATGAAAAATTGTACCTTATGGCCACAACTCCAGCAACACCTTTTTCCTGTGTTTTTCTCAATGGCTCATTAGCTCTGCTGTTTACCTGAGAAATGAATATGTGGCTGTGCTAAACAGGAAACCAGATTTTAATACTGTTAGTCAAGGAAGCTTTTGGATGCTGCAGGACTGCCATGCTGTTTACAGCTAATCAGATTCCAAACCACTTGAGTCTGTTCCAGCCTGAAAGGCCGTATTTGGTTCCAGTGGCAGAAGATCCAGATGTCCTTGTGGAATTCACTATTTCTATGTAATAGCTTGAGTCTTTGGGTGGTAAAGGTTAGGATCAAACGAACAGCAACTATTCACTATGGTCATTTCCACTCCTATGGGATTTTCTTTTTGCAGCGCATATACAGCCATGGAAAAAAATAAGAGATTGCATCATTTTTTTTTCTGCCTATTGCTTTTGTAATTTGTGGGAGTGTGTCTGTGTAAAATGTGCATATCACTATTGTTTAATACACTTGACCACACTTCATTCAAAATTCCAAACAAAAACGTTTAAAAAATAACATTAAAATAAAAAAAAACATATAAATAATGTATTATACCTTGGAAATGTTAAACTACACAACACTCTTACATTATTTTGCAATTGCAGCAATTAAAATGGTAATGTTAGGAGCACAGTGTGTGCATGTGTGATTCTGTTTCATCCCATCAGAAACTGATTCAGGAAAGAAGCTGCTGGAATACAGACCATAGAAAAGCTGCCATACAAACACTACTGCAACCTGTGCATTTTACACACGCACTGCGGGGGCCCAGATCCGCAAATTGTACACACAGTGAACAGCAAAAAAGGGAAAAGTGGTCTCTTACCTTTTTCCATGGTGGTAGAGTTGAGATTTTTCCTAAAACCATATGTTCATGCCAGGAACCACTTAGGAAGCTTTAAATTCTAGACTATGCATGGGGGCTAATTCAGTAAATACACTAAAGAGACATGACAGCTTAGTCTGTTTTAGAGCTTTCCACTGTGTTAAAATAAATATATGGGACAGCTTCCAGTGCGCCATCATGTCACACAGCGAAGACAAAAGGCAATCATTTGAGTCATTCTAATCTAAAATCCTTTCTTCTTTTATGCTCTGGTAGATCTGTGTGGTGTTCTGATGGGAGCAGCATAGAAAATATCCATTTCGCTAAATGTAAATTTCACTGAGCTGAAATGCGACACATCTCACTGTTGGTTACTCATCTTAAGACTGTGATGAGCTTTATATCTTTTTTAGTATAAGACATCAATGAAAGATATCTTAAAAGCAGAGTTGATTAAAGTCAACACTATGCAGCCAGATATTTAAAGGTTGATATTACAGAACAAAACTGTGGATGAACCACAAAGAGACAGGTGACTTGAGGTCCTTTATAGAGGATCTCCTTAGATGTTACTTGGTGTACTGGGTGTTTAAAACTTTGCCTCATTCCTGGGCAATATGGCAGAAATGTTGTGTGCCATTCTTTTTCATATTCTGTTACTAATGAATTTGTGGAATAACTAAAGTTTGGGATGAGGTCTATGTTTTGATTTCGTCTTTACATACAGACGATTACATACAAAGGCAACTTTATTCCCTTTTTAATTGGGAACAAATACAGAATCATTTATTTATTTATTTTATGTCTGTCTGTCTATCTGTCTTTTAGTATTTTTTTCTAATCTTTGCTATCCTTTCTTTTCTGTTTTACAGCTTCAAGTGTGTACAAGACACTTGCCTTTCCCCCCTCACTCTGGCAATTACCCAAAAGTAGACTGGCGATTTTCTGACGGCCACGGGGCTCTAAAGAGCAGCTCATGTCATTTATTAGATGAAGCAGATTTGAAGGGTGGGGGTACCTTCAGGATTAAAGCAGAAACCCCCAAAGAAGTTCAGCCCAAATTCTCTCCCATCTTACAATCCTACTCCTCTCCTACTATAACCATATGTTTAAGGCATGCCCAAATCTCTCTGATGGTTTCTGATGGTTTGACACCACCAGCTGTTGTTTACTTTCCATGAATAATAAAAAGCAAAAAACATTTCAGATGTGTGAAATTAAAAAAAAAAATGTTTTTTTCTTTATGGTTACAAAAATGGTTCTCATCCTTCAATGGCATCTCTTAGGCACATTTATTTTTTAGTCTTTAGTTGCTGATTTCATTTTTTTTAATCACAGCAAGGGATAGTTATAGTGATGAAAAGGCTGTACAGGCTTCCATGCAAATGACCAGTGTGTCAAAAGGAGACTTAAGCAAGCCAGGGGTCCAGGTGTTGTGGACACAGATTAAGGGTGTATGCACACACACATTTGAAGAATGTGGGCAGCGGTGGATTAATTGTTATGGGAAGCCACGGGGATCACATTCACCACCCCAGCCGTCCCCGGCAGATAAGACTACTCAGTCTCTGACGGGAAAATGGATAAATATAAAAATACACCTGCTGCACAGTTGCTTTGGTGGGGGGAGTGGGGGGAGGGGGGGAATATGCGTGGGTTGTTCACAGCATAGAGCATGGTGAACATCATTATGAGCTAAATATCATATCAGGAATGGCCCTGTGCTTGTAAAGGCGTTGCATACAACAGAAATATATTTTTTTTTCCTGCCCCCACACCCTCCGAGCCCACTCTGGAACATAATCGAGGAAGTCTCTGTGTTGATGGAGACCAATAAGGGACAGTTGAGATCAGGATGCCTCTAGCTGGGAAGGGGAATGGAGGCAGCGGGATGCAAAGCGACAAACTCGGCCTGGTAAATGGCATATGTGGCAGAGACAGATGAGCAGCAGCTCCGCATCAGAGGCACATTTAAAGGGCCCGTCCCGTCGAGTGGCGGGGGGAATGGAGGCTTGAAGTGACTCGCACCTGCAGGCCATCAGTCCACTTAAATGCATCACTACTGCCCTTGCCCTTTTGGTCTGATTGTCATCGATTCTGTCATAAACGTCTGCAGGTGAGTTTCTGTGTAGGTACGTGTAGAGTAACATAGATGAATGGAGATAACAAGGAAAAAGACGGATGTTGTGTGTATGTGGGCCCTTGCATTCTTTTCTGCTGTTTTTTTTTCTGGAAAAGCAAGTGTGTTTTCACTTGAGTAGTGTTGTCATGCCCCAACCAGACTCTGCCTATCCCAATCCCCACCTCTGTTCTGACTTATCTGTCTATATTCTCCTCTAATTATGTTTTGTATTTTTATTTTACATTCTGTATTGATCCCGGAGGAAACTACGTGAGTCCTCTGCCTTTAACTAATTCACCTGAGTGTAGCCGTGGGCTGCTGACAGTGGACCCCGGGGAGCAGTACTTTGCTCAAGGAAACCTCAATGGTGCCATTTGCAGTCTTGGGATTCAAACCCACAACCTTCCAAAGATGGAAAAATAGGACAGTCACAACTAGAGGCAATTTCAAATTTCCAGTTTGTCAGACTTGCATGTCTTTAGATTGTGGGAGGAAACAGGAGCCCAGGGAGACACTGGAAACTCCACACAGAAGGGACCCTTGGTCGTCCTGTGCTGGGAATCGAACCCAGGACACTGTAATTAGATTTATGCTCCAAAAATATTTATTCATATGGTTATCCAAGAGGCATCCTTTCTTTTTACAAACATGTACCCTTCCATGTATATTTAAATGTTTCTGTCTTCCATGAAGCACTTGCTTGTGTTAATTATGCCTTCACCAGACGCCACAGTGTTGGTCTGGCAATTGGACTTTAACCAAAAAAACTGTGAGCCACATGAATGTTGGCATCTATATTTCAGAATTGAAAACGACAGTGGATTGTAATGCAAAATCCAGAATTTACATCATATCGTGAAATCTGCGTATGATTACACCCCTAGGGTGGTCCTTGTTTTCCTTTGCATTATTGGCTTGCTGGTTTGCTTTGTTTGTCTTCTAACTTTTTTCCCCAAAGATTTTTGTTACATTCTCTGCCCCAAAGGGGAATTCTACCAGTTTAAAAAATCTGCATATTTAAATCAAGATGTAAATGTATTAAAAGTGGTTTGATGTAAACTGTACGGTACAGGAGAAATTTACCGCGTCAGAACTGTTCAGTGGTGGTGTCAGGAACCAGACACCCGAAGCATCTGATGCTTCTAAAAATTTAACACAGGAAGTTCTTACACTGAATGGTTTCAAAGATATTTTTTATACATAAAATAGCAGAAAAAAATTAAGTTTAACCTTAAATGTATTATATAAAAATATGGCTATGGAGCAGAGGTACTGTGTTCTAATGTGTTCTAATGCAAAATTGTATTTTTAGTAAATAGTAAACGTCTAGTATACAGTAAATAAGTTATTGACATAGGTTGTCTACATTTGTAATTTATGTTTACTCTCGGGCCCCAGAGTGGTGCAGTGGGTAGCACTGTTGCCTCACACCTCCAGGGTTGGGGGTTTGAATCCGGGCCCTGGTCTTGTGTGTTTGTGGAGTTTGCATGTTCTCCTCGTGGTGGCGTGGGTCTCCGGTTTCTCCCACAGTCCAAAGACATTCATGTCAGGTGAATGGGGATCCTAAATTGCCCGTAGGTGTGAGCGCGTGTATGTGTGTGTGAAAGTCCCTGCCTCGCGCTGGATACCCGTGACCCTAGTGAGGATTAAGCTGAAAATTAATGAATGTTTATTTGAATTAACTGGGCTGCAGTAAAATAAGTTTGTGCATCCAAACCATTGTCACAAATGGTATTTCATGAATGTGTCTGTCAGTGCAAATGGTGACCTGAAATTGAGTCGGGAAATTGTAGAGAATATATAGGTATTACAGTTAAGACAAGTTCTAATTATTTTATTTTGATGACTCCATCATTTTGGGTTACAAATGCTCTATGGTTTCTGTGCATCAGTGGTTTGGAGATAGAACAAAGTTAAATGTTCTCAGCCAGTAGAGGCACAACACTTGCAACATACTTAACTCATTTTGTCTTAACCCTATCTGGACGCACTTATTGTAGTATTTTGGTGACTTTGATGAATTTTTGTCATCTTCGTCATTAACCTCAATCTGTTTTGTCTTTCAAAAGGTAGTCCAAAACGCTTTGGAATATGATTAGGTTCTTCATGAAGATAACAACAACAATTTATCTATTCAATTTCCAGGAATGTTTTGTATCTCCATTATGGAGCAGGGACGGTTTGCATCTCCATTTCATTCAATTTACCCTTTATCATTCTTGCTATGTACAAAATATAGAAAGGAAGAGGTTGTCTCCAGTGGGCATACATACACTTGGCATCTCTTGGCAGTCCAAAGGCAATGAGTGGGAAAAGAGACTAAAGCCAGCATGTCTCAGTCTGAAATGGAGAAGCCTCATCAAACAGTGACCTATGTAAATGATATGGAAATAGAAGAGCACTATTACTCCTCTCCACATGGTAGGCAAACATAAAATTTCATTTTAAGGATAACATTTAGCACTTGTTAGAGTTAACAATCTTGTTTTTTTTTTCCACCTCTAGGTTCATATTGATGTCATTAGTGTAAAGTGATCATTTGTCATATGTGAGCACAGCACCCAGGGAGCAGTGTGTGGGGACAGTACCTTGCTCAAGGATACCTCAGTGGTGCCACTAGCAGCCTCGGGATTTGAACCCATGCCCTTGTGATTGCAGAGGCAACTTTCTAACCACCAGGCCACTAGCTGCCCTGGTTAATTGCTTTGACTACATTCTCTGCTCAGTAGGCAAACTCACATTAGCTAGTTCGCCACATTAGGGCACATATGCAACAGGTTCACCTAAAACTGAACAGAAATACATGGCCTTTATATGTACTATATTTATTTTTAAATATTATTATTAATCTTTAAGCACTAAAAATTATGCTTCAAGTAGGGGTGAGCACACCCTCTGCCCACTTCCTGCATCCTGCAATTAGCTCTGATTATTATAGGCTAATTTGCATATTATTCACCATATAACAAAATCTGTAGCATATCTGACTGCCAGGTTGAAATATATGATGCTAAATTATTATGATGATACAATTCAGATGCAAGTAAAATGAATTGAATGAGATTGAAATATCTAAATTTATTTATTTAAGCAAAATAATTCTATTACTACTTCGTTATAGTACCAGTACAACTATACCAAATAAGAATTCTGACCTGTCAGGTGATGTATACTCTCTAAAAACTGCTACATATCAGATTTTTACAACTGATCAGACCGACTGAGACTGAGTAAGCCTTCTTAGACTACAAAAAAAATGTGCCATTTCTGGTGTCGCATGACGCTGTGTGCGAAAAGAGCAGCCACACAGATGCTTTCGCCGAGGGACATATTCTGCCTGGCTGTTTATCCCTGTTTATTCAGGTTTGCCTCCACTGATTAATCTGCAATAACAGCTGTGTCGAACTGGCAGTTGTACTATTAATGGAAATTATACCATTAACTGTACTCCTAGTCACACACAAGATTGCAAGTGAACTTTCCTTAGGACTGCTATTATGGCAACCTTCAGTGGGTACACATTTCATTACTAGTCTGGATCCCTCATAAAGTCACTAAGCTGATCAGCCTTTTTTTTTTTTGAAAAGTTGAGAGATTGTGAAATTTCATTATTGCATGGGACTGAACACACAAAAGATGTAAGGCATGCTGAATTATATTAGCCATGAAACACTACTCCTACTTCTCACTTTTAGTAGTTTGCTTCTGCTGTCGATTGCTCAGAATGACTTGGTGGCCATAAACAGCCTGCAGATGCCCTGTTGATGCATCAGATGACATAGCACACTGTTAGGAATACATTTTTGCCTGGATGTAGAGTCAAAAAGTCTGAACATAACTGCATATCTGACATTCAGAAATTGTTCTTCAAAATATCCACTAGATGTCAGGTAGCCGAGGCTCCAAGGAGAGAGGGAGGCCCAGGTGTGGATTTCCATGACTTAAACTTTATTTAAACACAAAGAAGGCATGAGGGCCAAAACACAAACCTAAACACTGGCTAAAGGCAGGTAAACAACACATGAATAATGGGTAGACTACGGGTAAATGACGGATAGAAGCAAGGGTAAACTATACACAGAAGGGACTAGAACACAGGACCAATGGGAAACGACAATCACTTAAACACCGGACGGCTGTAAACTAACACAAAACCAGAAACTGGTTTACACAGACAAGGGCAAAATAAAAGTCAAGACAGTGCAGGGTGGCCTCTAGCGACCGCTGATCAGGGGTGTAACAAAAGGTTATCAAACAGACTAAACATGTTCTTTCTAGGCTCTGAAGAACCTGTTCGAGCACATTTATTTATTTGTAATAAATTTGACATTTGATTAAGCAAAGAGTTTGTTTCATCCTGTTTTTCATTTATGTTCTTTTTTACTCCCACGATGTTCCTCCACCAGTCTTATGATGCCTCCAACACTGGGGTGGCTACCACAAGTGAAACCACAAGTCATTGGACCGCTTAACACACTTGGAAGACAATGCTAACTACTAATTCTGCTAGTTCTGTCAGCTAACAGATACCCTTGCTCATTAGCATCATGCTAAGTGAGTGATGGGGAGAGGGAGGGTCATCCTGCCCACCCAGTTGTGCTCTCTTAGGTATCATCATGGATCATTGTTGCAAAATGCATTACAATTTGCAACCAGATTAAACATTATGAAGGATGAAATAAACAACAAACACATCAATAATTAGTTGTTGGTAAGAAGTATCAGATGTAGTTTGATGGAATTTATTACAATTATATTAGTTAATAACTAAATAATATGTGTAATAAAGTAATAAAAAGATAGATAATACACAAAAAATCAAATAGACAAAAAGATTGATTGACTTCATTGTTTTTAACTGCAGTTATTGTCTCTTTTCATATAAACAGCAGGTTTTCCTTGATTGACCCTAACTATATACAGGTCTAGAGCCAAGCTAGCACTTAACCAAAACATTTTTAGCTGCACTGGTACTAGTCATTTGAAGTATTGAGCTATCATTTAAAATGATAAAAGGTAATATTATGAAAGCAGGGTCCAAAGAAAGCTAGGCTAGTCGTTTTTGTTAATATTAAAATAGCAATATTATTATTAGTAATATTACCAGTAGCCTGAATACTGTCCTATAGCTTGTGCATAAGGAATTCTGGAAATCCTAAAATACAGAAATTATAAAAAGGGTGCTGCAAAAGACTGATCATATGTCTTTACATATGTTTATGAAATGCTTTGAAATTTACACATGAAATATACAAAGTTCATCTTGCACCAGACTGAGTGTGTTTATAGCACAATTTGCAAGACATTATTCATGGCATTTCCACAGTCAGTGTGCCATGACAGCACATCTTACACCAGTCTGAAACTCGATCGCTCTTTGTGCTCCAGTGAAACATTTTCGCTTGTGCTTTCTGCTTCAGTAAAGTGGGCCATATGCGTACTCGTTTGCCCCCCAGGCATCATATCTATCAGCGCATTTGGCTGATGGTTGTAGCACATGACCAGTTCAGCTTCATTCGACCATCCAGACTTTCTGATTTGATGAATGGGCAGCATGTGTCTGCGTATTGGTTGGAATTGATTATACCGCATGCACATGAGATCTTATGATAGAAGGAAGTGCTAAAATTTTCAGAGCACAGCAATGCATGCAGGGAGTCTTTCTTCTTAATATAATTTTCCTGGGAGAATGCACAGGAAGTGAAACAAGGCTCAGCTCCAGTACACTATGGACAAAAGTATTGGGACGCATCTCTTTTTCAGGGTTAGTGCTAAGCCCCTTACTTCCAGTGAAGGCAATCTTAATGCTTCAGCATACCAAGACATTTTGGACAATGCCAAGCTTCCAACTTTGTGGACACATTTTGGGGAAGAACCTTTTCTATTCCAGCGAGACTGTGTCCCAGAGCACAAAGCAAGGTCCATAAAGACATGATTGAATGAGTTTGTTGTGGAAGTACTAGGTGTAGCGTAATGTTTTGCGGGGTGTGTGCACGTGCTGCACTTGGCGTCTCAATGTTTGGCAGCCGTGTATAATGGGGGGTGTTTTTTAAAGTGGGGGGATATAAACACTTCACCCCTTAATATAATGGCCCCAGCGCACATGAGCATTAACATCACAGGTCGTTCTTTGAATTGTTGTTGTTGTTGATGATGTTATCGCCAATGCATTTTACATAATTCTAAGCACTTTTAATAGAATTCATTAAAAAATTTGCCATATGTGTAGTCTGGCATGCTTTAAAGTGGGAAAATCAATCAGATGGAAAAGATTTTTGGAAAGGCAGCTGTACTGAACCAAAATAAAATGCAATTAAAATCTGTAACAAGATGTACAAACTTGATTCTACACTGACATCTGGAGTTTGTATCTGTTATTTAAAATTCAGTATAAACAAATGTAATTTAATCCAGCAATACTCATATCTCCTATAGAATGACTATCCAATATGGCCCATCACATAGCCATTCCTCTCTACTGAAGACAACAATGGTGTAGTTTCAGTTAGGAAGAAAAACTGACAACAGATCAACAACACCATCCATCATGTAGATGCAGATGTCTCAGAGACTGCTCAAAAGACGAATGCTCCAGCATGACCTCAAGAACAGGAAGTTCAAGCTACAATTGACTCAGATGTACATGGAAAAACTTTGAGTTCTAATTCAAATCGCTTGGACAGATGAGCTGAAATCTAATCAGAAGTGAAAAGAGGAAGGTGTGGAGGGGAAAAAAAGATACTGTATCAACTTATCTGTGAAACTTGGTGGTTACTGGGCATGTGTGACTGCTAGTGGTATTTTAGAGGTGTTTTCTGAGGTGTTGAAATCCATCAGTTTCTGGTTGCTGTTTTACCTTACAATGACCTGCAACAGAATACTTTAATACTTTTTGAATGTTTTATTTTGTCATGATTTTTGAAATGCTTATTTTAAATGTTTTACAATATGTAGAGTCAAATCATGCCTCACCCCAACAGTTATTCCAACTCATTAACTTTAAATATGTAAACAGTCAAAAAGCTTAAATCTTCTGAAAAAAAAAAAAAACATTTAAGAAAACTGATCATTTATTCTAAAACCAAGACTTTTTGGCTATTTACTCAGATTTTGTCATATCCAATTCCCCCCAGTTTTATACATGCCCAATTCCACCCTTTAGCCATCTGGTTAAGACTCTAGGGCAGAGCATTAACATCACTCTTCAGGGAAGTAAGGAACAAAGCTTAAATCCTGAAAAACAGCTCAAGACCATTATCCCTCCTCCACCAAACTTACTGTTGGCCTCATGCATTGCAGTAAGTAGTGTCTTCTGGCCTCCACCAAAAAGGTTTGTCCATCAGATAGTGAAGTGTGAGTTTATGTGGTCTACTGATTCATGGTTGGTCTACTGTTGCTTACAGATACAGCAGTTTCACAGTAGCAGCATTTACAGTGGGCTGGGGCAGATTTCGCAAACCGACTTGAGGCAAACGTGTCCTACAGACATGCCATGTTTAATATCACTGTTAGCAATGGTTGTAGCTAAAACACTTAAACTCAATAATTAGGAAGGGGAAAAAATAATGGTCTGTGAATAAGGTTTGTACTTTGGTGAACTTGATCTAGAAATCAGGGTTCTTTCTGAAACTCTGGATGGTTGTCTGGAGTAGGTGGTCTGGTTGGGGTTAGAGAGTCAGTTACGGACCTGGTCACCTCAGGTTTATTCCTATGAAGTTTACCAGTTTATCCATTTATTTATTTGTTTAGATGAGTCATTTCCTTTGTCTGTAGCAGTAATTTAAATATGCAGGTACATGACTAATTTACATAAATGCCTCTGCTTTTTTGTTCCTTGGTAATCAAGTGTCATTTTGTATAGAACACTGTAACTAAATGTCACTGACTTGATATGCATATCATACTATCATATTGTACACAGACAATGTATAAACACATGAGCACCCAGGTCAAACCATTAAGCATTTCAAAGGTTTAGAGAGGAGTGATGTATTTTCCTCTTATGCTTTCCTCCGTGCCCACACCTGTGCATATTCCGGCATATTAACACCACAGTTTAAAGCCGCCTGCCTGCTTTGTCTGACCCGGTGAGCTCTCCAGGTACAGCTGTTGACCATTAAAGTTTATTAACGTGCTCCTTGCCATCTAAGCCCTGCCATCTGTGGTCAACATGCCCTTCAGCTCCTTAGTAGCTAAGGAATACTAATGCAAACTCTTCAGACAAGTGCTCTAATGTCACCCTGGCTCATTTGAATTCACACCACTTTGTTAGGAGATCCTATTAAACAAAAACGACTGGAGATGGTATGGGATGATAGGCTTGTCTTAATTTCTATAATCCCTCTCCACTTAAACATGTGCGATCATAAACAAGCACACTTGAGGAACTTTGTGAGGTTAAACTGCTTGACACCTTTGTTTTAAGTGCCTAAATTAGCGTTGTTTATCGCAGGAGCTGTTGCCCTGATTCTGTTTGCATGTATGTATTCAGTTTGGCTACTCATTGAGAATTCATGAGGCTTAATTAATATGATAATTAATTTATAAATTGATTCATTAAGTCACTATTTAACACCTTTGGACTACACTTGAGGGACATCCATATTCATTGAGATGTGAATGAGATGGCGCACGCTCCTCTGCTTACGGTCATAAACAAAAGTTTGTACTGAATGATGTGTTGTTTGTAAAAATGAAAATAATTAAACAAATGTTTTTTTCCTGCACCATTTTTCATGCCCAATGTCTACACATTTGCTGATTTTAATAATGCAGAACTGACAATAGTCCACCAACCAAAAATATCCATGTGGTCAGAAACTGACCACTGATGAAGGAATAGAGCATAACCGATACAAATCATCAATAACTTTACAATCCTGTGCAAGGTGGACCAAAAGGATAACTGAGAACTGTGCCTAATAAAGTGAATGGACCCTGTGCAGACTCCAGCAGCACTAATCCACGCTGTGCACCTCATGCACACATATACACAAGCGTTATTCTGCTACAACGTCAGTGCCATGCTGGCCAGCCATCCAAATAATAACTGGTCAATGATGAGGGTCACAATCATTGATTAACAGGGTGAAAGGGGCTAAACAATTATGCAAAGACACAGTTGGACCACAATTTGCAGTAGTACAAAGTGTACCTATATGGCACGTGAAATAGTAAAAGTAAAATGGTCTGTTAAGATGTAAGTGTGTAGATACAATGTGGGTGTACCTAATGAAGTGAAGCCTCTGTGTGTATTCTACAACACGGTATCATCCATTATCCTTTAGTGTAGTTTTAGTGTAAAGTCTTCCAAGCAGGAGAATGGTTTCTTTCTATTACCAAATTATTATATAAATTTAGTATCTACAATTCACCTGAAATGCATGTCTTTGGTCTGTGGGAGGAAACCAGAGTACCTGGTGGAAACCCACACATGCAAACACCAAGGAATGGCCAGCAATTGTACCCAAGACACTTCTTGCTGTAAGACGACAGAAATACATACATGCCACTGTACACTGTATCATGTGATTTTGCACAGTTGGACCCAGTATAATAATACACCGCATTTTATTGATCTGCCCAGGTTAAAATTGGATTACGCTGTTACCCTTTATTATTCTGGACACTTGCTGTGGTGTAAGTGTCTCTGCTGTAACAACTCTATCCACCTATCAAACTGCTATTCCGTATTCTTCCACCTAGTCAGAAGCCATGGAAAAAAATAAGAGACCGCTTTTCCCTTTTTTCTGTTTACTCTTTGTACAGTTTACTGCAGTGTGTGTGTGTGTGTGTGTGTGTGTAAATGCACAGGTTGCTATTCTTTTATGAACTATCGCATATGTGTTGTGAGTGCAGTAGTGTGTGTAGAGCAGCTTTTCTATGTGCTGTATTCCAGCAGCTTCACTCCTGATTCAGTTTCTGATGGGATGAAAGTCACACGTGCACAAACTATGCTCTTAACATCACTACTTTAATTCTTGCTATTGTAAAGGAATGTAGGAATGTGTAGTTTAACATTTCCAAGGTATAATAAATTATTTATATGTATTATTTTTTACTTGTCTCCATGTAGTTTTTTGTTTGGAATTTTGAATCAAGTGTGGTCAATAGTGTATAAAACAATAGTGACCAGCACATTTTACACAGACACACTCCCACAAATTGTAAAAGCAATAACCAGAAAAAAAAAATGATGCAGTCTCTTATTTTTTTCCATGGCTGTGTACTGACAGCTTTCTGTATTGTTTATTTCTTGCTTTCTGTTTGCAATACTCTCTTGTTTGCTTCTTTCCCTTTGCACTGTATGTTATCTGATGTACACTGCTGTGAGAAGAACAATAAGAACAGTTTATAGGCATGATTTTCTTGCAATGTCCACTGTCTGTGCATCGACCTGCCTGTTTTGCAGTTGGCTTTAAATATATAATAAGGAAGCATTTGTTCTGCATATACATGCCTGCAAGTTACCTTAACACCTTTCGCGTCAATGAACTCAAAGAAGTCAACTTTAAGGCTGCAAATGAGGTACAGTGGGGTTTCTGAAAAAAAAATTATAATCCCCTACTGTCTGTGTGAGCTGAAACGGAGATCAAAGAGTGATACACATTCATACTGTTCTAACAATCTGGCAACAGAAGAAAGAGGTGATGTTCTTCAGAGAGACATTACTTCCTTTCCATTCTTCCTTTCTTTGTAAATAAAGGCATCAAATAACCAGCGCTCTCCATAAAATATACTGTCTATATAATTAGATACCAGATAACATAATAGAAATACAGCTTATAAGTCTTTCTTTCTTTCAATTTTTTCTGTTTTTGCAACATAATATATAGCTTGTTTAGCTAACATATTTCCTAAAATGCTAACATTCAGAGAAATTCATCGAGCTACACAAACTAAAAATATAGTCATCAAAATATTGATGCAGCATTAAATTTTGAGTTCAGCCACACCAGTGGGCCGCAGACCACTTCCCACTAAAGCTGTAACGTTCAACAGTTAACAATCTAATGTGTTCGAACTCTCAAGACAATAACTGAAGTTAATGCTAATTCAAGATTACACTTTAAGTGCCATCTTTTATATTAGCTTTAATATTAATGCTGGTTTATATTTGACACTTGATCAATAACTAAATCACACAAATCACAGGGTGTGTCTGAATACCTGAAAAAAGCTTCCTCTCCAGTCTGTGGGCCCTGATTTTTCCTGCTCTGTAGCCCATGGCATCCTAAATATGTCCATGGAGCTGACTAGTATGTGGATCCACTTGACCACCTGATCAGTCAAAATCAAGGAAAGTTGACAGAAAAGGAAGTTTTATTCAACTATTCAGATGCAGCCATGGTGGGCATAATCAACACTATGCAGTCCATTCAAGAGGCAACAGATGCAGTGAAGAAATGCACACTTGCTGTTTGTCATGTAACGCAATTCTGGTCATTTTGCCTGACTACTGAACATACCTGACATACATCTAAGCAGTACTAGCAACATTGTCAAATTGGACTTTTCCAGAACGTACAGATTGCCAGTCCGCCCCTGGTGACCAGAGCTTCTTACTAAAGATTAACATTTTTAAAAACATGGATAAATTTACAGCAGTTAGACAGTCTTACTGTTAGACAGCCACTGGCTTGAACCTGAAATACAAGAGCTATTTACATTTCGGTAAAGTAAAACATATTTGCATGAGTAGAAACAAAAAAATATGTGCAACCACGGGTTGAAGGGTTAAGGTAGCGTGGGCACTTATATTCTAAAGTATGTTCTAAAGTAATACAGGAGCCCAGACATGATTACAACACACACTACATAGGAGTCATGGTAGATCAACAAGCATGAAAACAAGCAGGGGAAGACAGGCAGGTAAACACGGAACAGCTGGGAATACACAGGTGAAATTACTAAACAGGAGGGCAGGACGGGGCTGAGCCAGGGATGAAAACCAAAACAGCAAGCGCATGGGACGGGGCAGGGTGTGACAGAGAACCTAGATAAACAAAACACATGTGTTATACATAAACAAAGACAGGATGGCAGATGTAAAACAGAACGGGATGAGACTTACATTTACAATGTATAGGAAGTTACTGCATGACAGAAATTGTCTCTGTGGCTAATTATAATTACATCTGATAATTAAACAAATTGTTCAAATAACTGTTACATATGCAGGGTTATAACATTAAATGTTCATAAATCTCTTTATTAAGTCTCAAGGAGGACTTCTGGATCACCTCTCAGAGCTACTTACAAAATAATAATGGCACTATCATACAGCTGGGAAAAGTATTTAAATAGCTTTGCTACTTGTAGAGACTCCAATACAAACACATTTGCAGATGCTGAGGGGGAGATGTCTTCATACAGAAGAGAATATAGGGCTCCAATGCCATACAGGGCTCCAAAGCCATACAGGGCTCCAAAGCCATTTCCAGAGGAAATGTGCATAACGCCCAGCAGCTGTCTTCTCTAGCTGACTTCAGTGAGCATTTTCATAATCTGAAGAGCACAACTCATGCACCAACTCACTAACATCCCCACCCCCGCGTATGTTGAGTTTCATATTTAATTTGACCAACTCTCTTTTTCTTGCAGGGGGAAAAAAGTGATTTAGGTAGATGATTGGAAGAGGAAGAAATTTCATTATGATTTGAATTTGAAATGCCATTATCATGACTATAATTGTTACTACATTTGTTGTTATGTAATCACATTTGAATAGCATAGTAATTTTATTTAATGATGAGAGATTAAATCTCCATCTCAAACTGAAGGTTTCTCCACAGCAGACCTGAAGGACTCCACTTGACTGCAATGACTCATCTCTGGAACAGCAAAAACTGTCCTCAGATCAATCTTAATCTTCACTTCCTTTAGTAACACTGCAGTGGATTGTCTGAGAGGCATGCCATCGATCACATCATTACCTAAGTTAGAAGAATATCCCTGGTATTTAAGGTGAGGTGCTGCAGTCTAAGTTGAATTAATATTAAATCAATCGCTTAAACTCCACCGGCTGCTTTTCTGGACATGGATTCAACCAACTCCTAGAATTCTTGATGGTGTTATTGTAGTCTAACACCACTTAAAGGGACCTTAAAGGGTTCTTCATGGCTCTTTTTGCAATGGGCTAACTTATACAATATGGACAAAAATATTGGGACACACTTGTTTTCCAGGGCTTTGGCTTGACCCCTTACTTCCAGTCAGTGTGCAAACTATACCACGGTCTCCGGGGGAGCCGGGCGGGGCAGGTGGGAGAGGGTTGGGGGGGGGGGCAAAGTTTTAATGCTGGTTTGTTGCACATGGGTGATGCCATTTATAGGTCTGTACAATATTTACATGAAATGCCTCGATGGATCAGGTTCATTTCATTTTAACAGATTTCCCGAGCATACGCACATATATCATATATAGCATTAGCACTAGCACTTTAGCTGCCTCTCTCGGTTCGGTAGCAACAGTCCCAACGTCCGATGTGCTACCATCAGCAGACGGTTGGTCTTCTTGATCAGCTTGTTTGGCCTTTGTCACCACTAGGGGAGCTATAGCTCCCCCTGCTCCCCCCTTAGTTCGCACCCTGCTTCCAGTGAAGGGCAATCTTAATTCTTCAGCGTACCAGGGCAATCTGGACAAAGCCATGCTTCCAACTTTGTGGACCTATTTTTGGGGAAGAACCTTTTCTATTCCAGCATTCCAGTGCACAAAGCAAGGTCCATAATGTTCAGGGGTCTTTTGTGCATATAATGTAATTAAATAATAATGTAATTCCCAACACAACATCCTATTCTATATGTGTTCATGCACAAAAGTTTGTCACTATGTGAGTTTTACATGCCCTGTGGATTACTGGGATTTTTTGTCTGCTAGAGGTGTTTTGTGATGCCTAGGATTAGCCTTTATCTTAGGGCTCCCACACAAATGTTCCAGGTCTAAAAATATATTTTTTAAATTACATATTGCACTTTCTCAAAACAATGGAGTGCCCTTTCTAAAAATTGGACAATGCCCAATGCAAAAATAATACAATGTTCTTTCTAAAAATAATGCAGGGTTTTTAATATAAAAAGCACAATGCTATTTCTAAAAACAACAAAACACACTTTCTAAAGGTTGCACAATGCCAGAGAAAACCGGGTATTCTGTTTTCCTTCGACTGTCCTTCCACAGACCTCCCGCAGTCCAAAGACATGCACATCAGGCAACTTGGAGATGCAAAATTTGCCCCTAGGTGCGGCTGTGTGTGTGAGTGTCTTTGTCTGTGTGTCTGTTTTCTGATTGACTGGTAACTTGTTCAAGGTATTTCTTCTCCTTTCACCCTGCTGTGAAGGCTTCAGCACTGCAACTCTGGTTAAGGAAAGTCGGCTCAGACAATGGATAGATGATTAATTTTGTATTTAGAGTACAAATAACTGTTTTTGATCCTCCAGACATTATTTTGGTTGGGGCCTGAGAATCACAGACTCCTGAACCAACCATGACAAGATGTTTTCTTTCTAACCCTCCTCTGTTTGCTTCAGTGTGGACTGGATGTGCTTTTGATATCAATACAGTTGCATTTTGAAGTTAAATATCATGCACTAAACTGTAGGTCACAAATGCAATGCTGTAATGTAATGTTGTAACATGTTTGCTTGCTGCTGAACATTCTATTTGCTTTGACCCTTTTCAAAAGTACAGAACTAGATGTACTCTAACACGCAGATTAATTTAACCTTGAGCACATAGGAGCTTCTGTATTCAGAGTTAGCAGCTCAGCTGTAGCTTCTGTCTGAAGCTTTTGTGCGTAGGCAGAGCACAGTAAAAATGGTCTCATTTAGAAATGCCTAGAACAGTCACAAACCAAACTCTCATTATCTTATTGGGTCAGCTGGTGGCCTGGTGGTTAGAGAGTTGCCTCTGCAATCAGAATGTTGTGGGTTCAAATCCCAGGGCTGCCAGGTGGCACCACTGAGGTACTCTTGAGCAATTTACTGTCCCCACACAATGCTCCCCAAGCGCTGTGTTGCTGGCTGACCAATGCTTCACTTGTCGAATGGGTTAAATGCAGAGAAAGAATTTCACATTGTTCACACTGTGTGCTGTTGTGTGTTACAATGGCATCTGTAAAAGGGAGGAATCTATTAGTGAATGTTTGAAGCTGATGTGTAGGAAGCAGGAAAAGGGGGTGGAGTAAAAATTTGAGAGACTTTGACAATGACCAAATTGTGGTGACTAGATATTTAGTTTTTACACTACAAAAATAGGCATTTACACACATCACAAATTTGCGGTTTTTCACAATTCGCGGGTGCTCTTGGAACATAACCCCCAGGAATTTCGACCCTTTAGGCCCTGTGCTCCCAGTGAAGGGCAATCTTAATGCTCCAGCATACCAAGACATTTTGGACAATGTCATGCTTACAACTTTGTGGGGAAGAACCTTTTCTATTCCAGCATGACTATGCCCTACACAGCAGGGTGCAATGCACTGTGTGTTGTGACACATTCTTCTTGTGACCCTTCTGTCAGTTCACACCAGATGGGATAGGCTTTGTTGCCCTGATGAATGGTTTGTTCATCTTTAGACCACTGTCAGAAGGTACTCACCATTGCTGACCAGAAGCGCCTTGTAACCCTCGGTGTTTTGGAGGTACTCTGACCCAGCAATTCACTGCAATGATTCTGTCCTTGTCAAAGAACTGTAAAGGAG